>CM037834.1:5638538-5804581 GCA_021234535.1 Stichopus chloronotus
GAATGAAGAAGAAGGGAGAGTCAGCGTGTGATATGTTACTCTTCCGAGGTTACATTGAGGTCTCGAACTTTGACGGTGTACAACCTAACCCTCAGAAGGCAGAAGAATTCTTTCTAGAAGCAGAAAGGGAAGCCACGAGAGTGACAGATTACGATGAACGTCAAGCTTACATCACCGTCGTAACTGCAAATCGACTTTGGGTGCTTGAATCATTCCAAGAAACAAGTCCTGATGAAGGAAACCGATCAAAGCTACTCACCGATCTAGAAAATAGCTGGATGAGAAGTCGAGAAATCGAGTGTTCTCGGAAACGACTCGACGCATTCATCGACGCCATTGCTGCTTTTGCATTAGCACGACTTGGACCAAATACGTACAAAGAAGCTGAACGAAGATATCAACGAGCATTAAAGACCATCGACACTAAGTCTTGGTGGTATCAGTCTCTTGGTGCAGTGATTGGTCGTCAAGGTAGATGGAAAATGGAAAGCTACAATGATGATTATGACGGCATCGATGATGAGATAAAGTGTTACGAGGAAGCGATCGAACTGGATCCCAACAACAGCTCTGCAAGATGTGACCTGGCATTAGTCTTGTTGAGGTTTCCAGACCGAAAAGATGAGGCCACAGATCTCATAAACGGCACAGGAGAAATGTCATGTGAAATCATTCGAAAGAAAGCCAGCTTTTACAGACGTTTAGGAGACTTAGAAAAAGCTTTGAAAGTTCTGAGCGTTGGAGAATGCCTTGAGCATCCTAAGGCGAATATATTTTTGCTGTTATCTTGTGTGCATCACGATTTAGCATTCCAAGCGAAAAATGAAAGGAACTGGGGTCGTCCACAGAATGCAATAACAAGGAAATGGAGTATCTGATAATGTATTCAACTGACACCGTTTACTTCACTGCTAAAATGAAAAAAGGAATCGCTCTGTGCAGGTCCAAGCGTTATACTGAGGGAGTGCCAATGCTTACAGACATAGTCATTCAAGACTTGCGCACATTCCAGAAGACGTGATCATTGCACAACGTGCTCTGGCCAATACGTTATTCATACGGAACAAATATAAGTGTACCGAGAAGTTGCTCGAATCTACGAAACTCTCGTAGACAACAGGGATACGAGTGATAAAAAGCACTGATTCTGCTAGTAGACAGAAAGTGTTTCAAATATATCCAGAATGCTAAAGAAAAGGTTGGGATGTTATTACATTCTGTGGATGGTGACGGAAGACGGGTTGCAAACTTTACGCAATAAGTTATCCGAAATCGGATTCGATGGTTAAAACAGGGTGTCGCCAACCAGTTTTTTAATCCGGGAACCACCGCCTGGCTTAAATTTGAATTTCCTCAAGAACGAGATCTTTATATGTGTACCAGCAGGAGTCATCATTGGAAAAGTTCGACAATAACAGCGATTCACACATGCAAGAAGTATGGGCGCTGATTGCTCCTAGATCCAACAACGTCTAACCAAACTGGTGGTTGGAAATTTGAAGGTGTCCATGAATGATCCACGTGTCCAGGGTGTGGCAACTTTCACATGATTCGTGACAAATTTACACAGTTAATTGACACTTGCATCATGCCCGGTCTACCACACCGTGTTTTCAAGTTATTTGCTGGTCAGAATCAACGTAAGATAAGCACATTGAAGTTGAGAATCAAAATAAAGCAGAAGAGGCGAAAAGTAATGACAGGGGGGATAAGGGGTATGACCCCTGTCCACACCCCCCCCCCGAAAAAACTTCTTGGCATGCAGTGCCCATTAGTTGAACTAATTGTATCCAGTGTCAGGGCTGCATTTTCGAAGTCATACATACTCCTTCCCGGCCTGACAAGACCAGGATGGCTAAATATGGCGCTGTGGCATATGTCTGTCACTTTCGTGGGTTTCACTGTTCTGTGCACGAATAAGCATGCTGTCTACGGGGGCACGAACGTGAACGTACAATCACGAAAATAAAATGAAAATTGGGATCGGTTGAACACTGTCTAACATAATTAGATAATTATTTTTGAAGGACTCGACAGCACCAGTGATAAAACAAATTCAACTCTAAAGGAAATGAAGAATACTAGGTCATCAATATGAACACTAAAGGTACTTGGTTAGAGACAATATAAAGTGTTCAATAAAGTGGTCAATACATACGAAGACAATACAGAAGATTCCTAAAATGGCAAAACTCTAGCTAAAAATCAAAACACTCCATGACCTTTTCCCTCTTATTGCTATACAACTGGTAGGAACCTTTGAGTACATTATGATAATGACCACATTGTGTCCATCAATTTGTAGTAGTAGAAATATTTTGACCCCAGGACTAAAAAATAACAGGATTTCTATTCCCAAATACCGTAGATGACAGTTGACGTGAATCTTGAATAATCCAAACAATCCCCCCCCCCCCCGCCAGTTACACTGGTCCTGCAAAGTGTGCCATTTCGTGAGATCTGTCAACTATTTTTGTGGACGATCGTCATATAAGCGATGAGTGTCAAAGCCTTCAAAGATTTTACCCTACGAAATCAAGTTAGTTTTATTCCTTATAAAATCCCCTTGTTCAAAATCTGTTATATTAATGGTGAGTCTGCCAAGCCGAAATTTTTGTGATCTGCCATTTTTTTTTTCCAAAAATGTCTCGTGCGCTACGCAACAACATCTAATGGTGCTCCGCTTAGATAGCGTGGGAGGTATAATCAAGCTTATTTTAGTCCTATGAAAAGCCTTCATTGAAACCTGTTATGGTCATAATATGAATTTGAATTGCCATTTCCTTTTGATCTGGCCATTATTTTTGACAAATATTCCTGGTACGCTAGGCAACAAGTTGTGGGGAAAGGGGGGGGGGTGGACTAAGTATGGATTGTATCATATGTTTTGCCTTAAATAGTGGGGATCTCCAAGTTGGAATCGACAAACTGTCCATATGAATGTGGCTGTTACAAACGAAAATAATATTATTGGTGTTAATCGTTAACAGTTCAGATAGTTAAGTCCAATATTGATATCCACACAAGAACATCTTCCAGAGTCTGCACATTCCTTTCAATTAACTTCTTTTCCTTAATATCGTCCCCTCCCCACCCCATACTGAAGGTCTTCCTAAGCTTACACAGGGGCATGAGGTCCCAGTAACAAATTTGTTTATGCACCCAACGATACACATTGCCAGAATCACATGTTGGAGAGTGATATTAATGAAAGTGTAAATTTCAACACAAGCTACCTTACAATTAGTATGTTTACAATGTAACTCACCGCATGGAAAGTGTTTTTTTTTTTTTTTGTTCTTTTGTTTGTTTTTGTTGGTGTTGCTGCTGACGTTTTAAGAAGTAAAATGAAAACGAAAATAAAAACAAATAAATAAAATAAACCGACGCTATGATCCAGTCGATATGGTGGCACTCCGCTCAGCCTACCAGTTTCGCGTTATTGGAATGTTAACAATATAACCCGATACATGGGAAGTGTGTTTTGGGCGTTTAACATAGTTTTGAGTTGTAAAAACAAAAACAGGACGCTATGCGGCAATCGATATTGCGGCTCTCCGGTTAGTTCCGTGTAATTTCAAGGCTGGCAAGCATCTCCCCTATTAAACTGAGACTCCCCCCCCCCCCTCCTCTTGGCAAAACCTTGCCCAAGAGTCTGCTTGGTCGTTTCCACGTTTTCTTTCTGGTGGGCGGGGTTGAGACCCGTGTAGATCGTGTGAGATTTTAAGATATTAATGAGTCTCTGAGTTTTTCTTATACTATAGAGTATATTTGCAGGAGGATGCCATGTCTCATCATTGACCACACCTGCTCAGAAATGATGAAAAGATAACGTGTTTACATTACATGAGCGAACAATACTTGTTAAACTTTAGTAAGTTTCACAATTAAAAGAGTCACACAAATTACAATATCATCTCGATTGATACACTAACGTAATCTATTGCTTCGTTATTTTTATTTGTCTCATGTGTGCAGTTTATCCTGTTGAATGATGGATTATTAACCCCCCCCCCCGAAAAATCCTGGATACACGCCTGATATGTTCTACCATAGATGTATAACGTATGTACTCCCCATGCATTATTGGATTTTGGCCATTCCCTGCTATATATGCAAATACTAGAAGATTCGTGTGCTGAATAGTCATGTAATAATGCCTCTTTGCTCCAGTTGAGGGCTGATTTGGGCTCCCAATTGGGTCCGTGTTGGGACCATCTGAGGCCAACCTATTCTGTCACTGGGCCAATCTTTGGACCAAGTTGGGCTTATTAATTTGACCGTAATGGGCAGTATAACTGTGGTCAAATGTGGCTGTTCTGCAAATTTCATGTGGTTGTTCATTGGATGGAAAGTTTTATAGTATTAGTTTTTAAGTTATAGTATAAGTTTTCAAGTATTGTAACTTTCAGGATGGAGGCATTTGTCGTTTTTTTTTGTTTTTTTTTGGTTTTTTTTTTTAATCCGTTGTATCCGATATCGGATAGGTTTGACAACATGTATTTGAGTCATTCTCTGGATTTACATGTAAAACAATTTAGAAAATGATACAACGAATCAAAACTATATTTAGATTACAGAAAAAACAACAGAAAAATCAGACAAAGAAAACAACAGAGAAGAAAAGTCAGCTACGAACGTTTACTCATGAGCAAAACTTCTAGTGATTTCTTAAATAGGTTTTAAAGAGTGACACCGTTGAATGCTAAGTGGGAGGGGGCTCCAAGAGTGGGTCCAGTAAAACGAATTGTTTGTTGCTAGGATGTCAGCCTAAATGAGGGAATAGAAAGAGAATTGATGGTAAATGTTAAGTGTGTATGTGTGTTTAATGTCGAAAGTGAAACATGGGTTTGAAGATATTTAGCAGAATATTGTTATACCAGAAGTATACAAAAATACCCATTTGGTGGCGATAAATATCGTAGACATGGAGAATGGTGAATTTTGAAAACAGATCACAGGTGGTTTGAGACGGATGATAATTAGCTATAGGGCGAAGAAATAAGAGGGGATAAATCCTGGAAAAATACGTGCCACGTCATAGAAAAGCGCAATAGGATAAATGTGGATGAAACAGACTATCATACAGAATGAGAAGGATCTTACAAGGAAGATAATGGCGCAACCAAGCTATATGTTCAACGTTCTTTGAGATGGTTTTAGAGATGGCCTGAATGTGATCATTCCAAGTGAGGTGCCAATGGGAGGGTCTGGCGGCCTATTAGGAGTACTGAAAAGAATCGATGCAATTTTGTTTACATTCAATAATAACTTAATAATAATTCATTGCTAACATTAGAGTCTTTGCTAGCTTTAAAGTCTTAGAATCTTCATGGTAACAGCAAATATTAGTATCATCAGCGTACAAGATAAACTGTAACTTGTCACTAGCCTTACATGGATCATTAATGTGTATAATAACAGAGAAGATGCCCAAGAATGGAGCCCTGAGGAACACCACAATCAATAGGTAGGTAATTTGAATGTTAATTACGAATAACAACAAATGGTTTTCTGCCACTTAAAAAGCTCCTTAAACAATTAAGTAGGACACCTCGGACACCGGTAGTAAAATGCCGGCGGGTGGGGGTGGGTCATTGTTTTAATTAATTGTTTTTAGTTTGCATAACGTAATTAATCACTGGTTGCATCTTATCAGAGTTGCCCAAAGCGTAAAGTACGGATCGTCCCGACATTTCATACCTTGCGCAATATCTGTTCCTTATGTACTGCTATAACACTAAAGACTGTTAAAGAAATCACCTCCATGAAGCTGAGTCCATTTGTGTTAACTAATTCATCAGAAGCAAACATTCGCCTTACAATTATTGGCCCTTCGTGCAACACCACTATCTGCAAGTTCAAGCAACCTCACAAATTAATACCAACGGTGAGTAGCAATACCTCTTTACAAACTCATCGATTCAAGTCACGTTAGCGGAGACAGCCTTCTTTCAAGATGGCCTACGGTGCCAATGTCTTTTTTGGACTTTTTCAATAATAAGAGGAAATTGTCCCTCATATATCTCAAGCAAACACTGTGAAGATACCGCATTTGTAACGTTCTTGTTTCTCTGCCAGTGTTTATCGTGTGCCAGAATCGTAAGGATTCCTCTGTGGCAATTACCAACCCAACGAAAAGAATGTCATTTTTTAACAAAATCATATACTACCCTTTACACAAACAGTATAGTTTCAGCCCAAAAATGTATATATTAATTGCTATAACTGTGAATATTTCTAAAGTCGTCGTAGAATTGAACTTTGGCGAGAAGTACTACATTAACTTTATTGCTTTATTGTTCAATGATATAAATGGAGACATATGTAAGTTGCAAGTATTATTCGAGTTGCAAGTATTATTAGACAGGTTTTCCTGTTCATTTTGTCTGTATTTTGTGTTTGGAAATACACATTTTTTTCTTCAGTCCGCTTTGCATACAATGTGAAAATTCATCCATAAACACCGAAGTGATTTCTTCCTGGTTTTGCTTAAGTTCCTTTACGTTTCTTCAGTGTATAGAATTTCTTGATCTTACGTCAGCAAAGTCTTCAATATGTAATATACGTTTTTTAAGTGGTGCGTTATGGAGACTTAAATATGACCTTGCTTCAGCTGAAACAAAGTCCTGAAACCAATTTTGAAATCAAGCGTGCTTGCTTACAGAAATTATTTTTTCAGGTCACCAAATCTTGTGTGTCAAAGCTAGACTTTACACCAGTGTCGATCTACCTGCAGAAAATAAACAGCACGAACGTAACAACACAAATCGCTGCTTGAAATATACCAGATCTTCACCAGTCAGGGAAATGATTTATTTCCTGAATGTTATGTTTTTAACTCTAAATTTTGTCAACCCTAAATAGGCTGTCATCAAAACGTATTTGTATTGTTATTCAATGTCCGAATGATCTATTAAACAGTAGTAAACAGTACTGCAATAACACCGCGTAAAGGCCTGTCCACACAGAATGCGTTGTGTTCCGTTCAGGATACGACACGGCACGTCACTTTTATCACTTTTGCACGTA
Source organism: Stichopus chloronotus (assembly GCA_021234535.1). NCBI lineage: Eukaryota > Metazoa > Echinodermata > Holothuroidea > Aspidochirotida > Stichopodidae > Stichopus > Stichopus chloronotus. The sequence continues at coordinate 5,645,571 of CM037834.1, forward strand.
AATCAATGGAGTCGTCGACACAGCATGCATTGCGTCACGGTCGATGCGGGAGAAAGGTTGACGCATCCTTCCGGATGCGTCAAATTTTGGCAAAGTCCATGTGCGTTCAGAAACAGGGTAGAACGGCACAAATACCTGCATGCGCGTACACATGTGCCTAGATATCGAGCGTGCGTGGAAAGTATTTCCAGAAAATGCGTGAGCATAAAGGCGCGTTCACACTACAACGATATCGGTGCCGGAACGGATTACGATCCGATTTTTTTATTTTTAGTAAATATCTTCTCCATCTCTGATCGGAAAGAACCAAAAATTTGTCAACTTGTGTAAAGATATGATTTGTACCAGAGGACTACGAAAATGAACTGTTATCTAATTATTTCGTGACGTCACACCGACAGAAGGCTTTTATCGGATACTCGTGGTCCGATAAAAGTTGTCTGTCGGTGTGACGTCACGAAATAATTAGTATAAATTTAATTTTCTTAGTCATACGATACAAATTATTTATTTACACAAGTTGGCAAATTTTTGGTTCTTTCCGATCAGAGATGGAGAAGATATTTACCAAAAACGAAAAAAATCGGATCGTAATCCGATCCGATATCGTTGTAGTGTGAACGCGCCGTAAGAATATTCCTCATATCCGCACGCCCCGTCACTGTGGATCCTTTGAGTGCCGTGAAATACCGTATCACATTAATGGAAAAGACAATGTGTAAAAGTTATGTTGACACCATGTACTACTACCATCTAACACTGTATTATGCCTCACGGTAATTATGATCATTTCCGTTGACCTAAGTGTGACTTCATCAGTCTGGCAGACACTACATCTCACATCCGGGCACCCACCAAACAAGTTCATCCGACTTATCGTCTAGTATCAGATCGTGACACACTATTTCAAAGCATTTTTGCCGTTTTGATCTTCAAGGCAATCCTCGATGGATATAATAGCGGGAGAAATCGGATACAAAGGACAATTAACAAATATGTACATGAAGTGAGAAGCAACACCTTTGGCCAAATAAAAGAGAACTCTAGTACTCTCTGGAACGTTATAAAGGCTGTTAAAGATGTTACTGGTGATGATCATATTCGCATTAACGAAAATCTAGGAAGGGAACTAATTGAACACTTCGGACGTTTTAATGATTCTATAAGCAAAGACATTCCTGTAACGTTACCAGAAATGAAGGATAGTATTTGTCCTAACCTGAATGCTAATCTGGCAAATCGTCAATTTCGTAAGGTTAAAACGGGTATTGCATGTGGATCTGACAGCATACCGTGGTGGGCATTTAAATAGTTTTCTTCTGAATTAGCTCCATTATACACAACCATTTTTCAGGAAAGCTTACAAAGTAGCAAAATCCCCATCATGTGGAAAAGTGCGGTAACATGTCACGTACCAAAAGTAAAGAATCCTATAACTGTTAATAACTTTAGACCAATTGACTTAGCCAGCATTGGATTTAACTGTATGCAGAAATTTCTCCTCCCTCAGCTAGTGGATAGTATCGATATTTATGGGGATAAACGTCAGTTTGCTTACAAAAAAGGGGTATCATGTGTTGATGCAGTACTTTTATTTATCCATGAAGTTGTGTCATTTCTAAATAGCAACAAAGAAACATCAATATCCAAAGCTCTTTTCTTGGACTTCTCTAGTGCGTTTAATACTGTACTACCAAACCAGCTAATTAAAGATCTATCAACATTTGTCAATGAGCCATGGCTTATACATTAGTTAGTCAACTTTTTAAGTGGGTGGTCACGACAAGTCAAGTTAGATAAAGGACTGTCGGAAAGCTCTGAAATAAAAGTTGGTGTGCTTCAGGGGGGTCCATTGTCTGCATTACTGTTTATTATGTACACAGACGAAATCAAGTCCAATGATTTTCTTTCTGTGACAAAATATGCTGATGACACTGTATTATCATGCAAAATATCGAAGAGTTCGTGTTCAGATGATCAGGTGCGTTATCAACAATCAGTCAATGAAATCGTCTCAACCTGTGATCGAAAGAACTTATTACTTAATCCAAACAAGTCTAAAGAAATTTGTTTTGCTAATATTAACATAAAACATAGGGGCCTATTGGAATCTAGAAATGAAAAGATTAACATACATGAATCAGAGGTTGAGAGAACTTTGCAAACTGACTATCTTGGGGTATGTATTGATGACAAGTTGACCTTTAAATGTCATATATCAAAAATGCTAAGAAAAGTGTATTTTATTGTATCAAATTTAGCTTATATTGTATCTTTCTTCAACGAACGAGCAAAGGAAAATGTTTTCAATTCATATATCCTACCACATATTATTTATGCAGTGCCTGTGTGGTATCACTTCATTTCAACTTCAGAAAAGACCGGAATTAACAAATTTCTTAAATATACTTCACGAATATTAGGATTAGATTGCCAATCACTCCGTGATTCTGTGAATGCAACTGCTAAGACGGAATTTACAAGAATGACACTTAAAATTAAAAATGACAGTAATCACCCACTTCATGTACCTCTTTGTGACCTCTTAGACAAATCAAGAAGAAATCTAAGGAATCCTTCCATCTTGCCAAAATATAGAATCCAACTTTTTAAGAATTCATTTCTTTATCGTGCTGCAGTACTCATCCAATCGGATAATTTAGTACCTCTTCTGTAGTTTCATTCAGTATCTTCATTTTTTTATTTTTTAACATATTTACAAAATTCTAACAATCTTGATCATTAGTTTTATACTTGCATACCTTTTGTAAATTATTCAATCTTTGTTGTAACGTTTTCACCGTTTTGTTTTTTGAATATTTTTATACTCCTTTTTATAAATGCTTGCCATTTATACTGGTTTTAATAAATGAAATAAATAAATAAACCACATGACCTTTGATCTCTTGATATCATCAATATTCGAAAAAAAAATTGTATCCCTTACTGTCTATATATGGCGTGTTTTTTTTTAACTTTTAGAATATTTCCACATAAAAAATGCTAAAATTGTTTTTTTTTTTTTGTATCTTTAGAACACTAGATATTCACGCGTTGAAATACTGCAAGTCATGTACTTTTCGTTTACATGACTCGTGACCTTTCTTCTATGACGTCATTGGTCGTCCGGACACTACACCTCATACCCTGGCACCTATTCACCAAGTTTGAGGTTCATCTGATTTAAGGTCTAGAAGGAGATAGTGACATAAGTGTACACACAAACAAGCACACGCACAAACGGGCCTCCCTTCTCAGCTCCTATCTTCAGGGGGAAATCGCTATCCATGTCTTTGTATATCACGAGGTACCCCACATGAAGGTTACTGGTCCACCAAGTTTTGATTGAATACTAAAAGGGGGGTAAGGTCGGCTACCATTTAAGTGTCATTTTTGGCGACTTACACCGCCGCTCAAGTAAGTGCAATGTCTCCTTCCTGTATACTACGCATAGGGATGAGATACGTTTATGGGAAAATGAGGGCCTCACCATGACTTAAACACTAGGACATCCCCCTCTTCACCTTCATCCCTCCGTCAACTCAGTCTTTCTTGCGATTCCAGGAAAGTGACAGCACTGGTTGAAGCAGTACATTCAGGGATGCCAGTTTTACCTAGCTACCAGATTGGTGTGTTATCAGCCCAAAGTCGCTAGTTTGACGCTTTCTGTCATTTCAGTCCACCTCCCCACCTTTTCGAAATGTGTGGATCCGCACCAGTCAACAATCCCATATGTATTACCATTTTTCATAGACTGATTTTTCTTCTCATTAATTGAGAAATTGCAGACATGAGATCATTGTACTTATGCTTGGTACATGTATCGTAGAACACATGGGAAGTATGGGGGAGTTGCGAAACCAAAACATTTCTCTCTGCCAACTGATGGTTTCACTCCGCTTAGATAGTACTGCTGGCGCTCAGCCTTCCCCCCCCCCCCCTCATCATCAGTCTTTGCATCCAAATCGGAAGCCAGTCCGCTGCGCAAAATCCTGAGTATGGGCCTGAATAACCATAAACCATAAGATGTGGCTCCCTTTCCTCTTGAATAAAATTTGTTGTGTTGGAAATCCAGATGCAAAAAGTGTTAGTCATTGCAATCTGGCAAATATTTTGTCGAAACGTTTCTCCGTGGCCTACGTGCCAACCGATCCTGGTGTTCCGCTTGAATAGTGCCAAAGGTGATAGCTTGAAATACCAGGTATTTTGGCCTCCTTTAAAAATCCTATTCCGCAAAATTGTTGTACTGAATTGGACTTGAGAAGTACTATTCCCTGCAATGTGGCAGGTATTTTTGTAAAGATTTTCTTCGTGTCCAGTAAACTTATGGTGGGGCTCTGCTTAAATGGTGAAAATTCTTTTGCCTTAATCAGTATAATCATTCATGCCTCCAATACAATCCTCCTGAATGCAACTTGTCTCTGGAAAACACCGCATCCCCTGGCTCTTGGTGCTCTTCGATCTGTATGCTCCTTCGGGCAGGGACATCAATCCTGTAGGGGGGGGGGGGGGAGGCGACGAGGGGACACGGCCCTCCACACTTCGATAGGTGGGGATGTAATATCAAATGTCCCAAAACATTTCAAAGAAATATTTGGGCTGACTTTTGAATGTTAGGGGGATATTGTAACAAATCTCGCTCCACAGTTTTTGTGAGTGACTGATGCAATTGCTAGACTGATAAATGGTCAAAAGGGAACTCTAAATGACAATTTATGTGTTCATATACCACCGTTAGACTCATCTACACACCCCAAGTGCGGATATTTTCTGCTCGCTTTGCTCGCAGTGTTTTCTCCGGTCGTGTTATGTTAATGAACGAAAAAAGGTAGTGGAGTGACTTCATTACCTTACCCGTCGAGATTAAGTTACGAGGGATACATCGTTGATTTTGCATATGTTATTTCTTTCAAAGCAGCTTGAAATTAATGAAGAATATTACCCCAGTATCTACCCCCCTTCCTCTGTACTTAACATCAAGTAACGATAACGTTTCGAATGTAAGTTAACGAATTGTAAGTTTGTTTAGTAATGTCTTATTTACCGAGATTGATTTTAAAATTGCTTTCTTGTAATTTTAAATTTCCTTAAAAGTTAATTCCTAAAACATATTTCTGAATAAGGAATTCTTTCCGAGGCGAAATTCGGTCCAAAAAATAGAAACGTACTTCTCACGTTCCGTTCCCACCATTATATCAAAAAGTTACCAGAAAAGGGAGACAGTCGGTCAAAATTCTGCAAGTGATCGTGTATTTGAATGAATTGTTGATATACACTGAGGGCCGTCTGTTAAGAGGGATTTCCCTCTCCCCTTCCCACCCCATCCCCCCCAAAAAAAAAAACAAGAAGAGAACTCAGAGCGACGATAGTACGAGAATCTAAAAAAAACTAGTTGGAATTTTTCCAATCTCAGTCACATTTTTTGACGTAGAATGATACAACATTGCAACAGATTGCAAGGTCATCTGGTAATTAAAGGAACAAATTTTCAATCAACCTGAAATTTCATTTGATTTTCTCATATTTACGTCTAGGAGTGAGGATAGTCAGAAAGTCTGACATATAAGTTGCAAATTTTCGTATCTCAATCAAGCATATTTTTTTTTACTTCAAAAGAAGCCAAATATTGCACTAGATATGATGCATCCAAGTTTACCTAATAGGTGAAAAATTTCTCAAAAAGGGAAAATTACCATCTTCTCATGCTTCCCTCATCTATGACATTCCTGTTGTATGGCATCTTTTTTTTCTCTTCAATGTGGCTATCAATTTCAAAAGGTATCGGCACATGTACGAATTTTACTTTTGTAATGCAATCATCGACATTTGTAGCCAACTAAAAAACAAGCGTAATCGATGAAAGTAAGAATTGTTGGAATAACTTTTCTGCAATCATGATTTTACGGAGGAAAAACTAAATGGACTAGATAAAAAAAATGTTGTACCAAATTTTCTCTAAGGTCACTTGTTAGTTGGAAATTTCTCAAAAAAAAAAAAAAGAAAGAAAAACTGTTATCGCTAGATAGTGAAAACTGTTGAATGAACATTTCAGAAAATAAAAATAGCATAAATATTCCAGATAAGAGCAAAGAAATTATTACTAGTTTTCCATGAAAAGATGTTTCCCACATTGAGAACTGGCAGAAATGAAAGTCCTATTTCAGGACTAAGTACATGAAGCCCAGGACACCCGGGAAGTGCTGTAAAGTCCAAACTTTTCGGGTACGCCCCATGTCAACCGATTGTGGCGCTGCTGCTAGATGTCCTGCCCGCAGTGAGCGCAAAAGACATTTTCCCTCAGGACAGGTCTCCACCCCTGCTTACAATTCTGAAAATACCTCAGAGCTTCAAGGGTTTTTCTTCTGGGCACGTTAATGGACGTTGCACCAGACTTCATGGGAAACCCTGTTGAACCTGTCCAATATACCCAATCCCACCTAAAAGTGCAGTACGTAGACCCCTGCCCGGTCAGATCTAATCATTCAAACCTGTCAGTTAGTTAAACATGTCCCCTCACATTTCAATTTGGATTAACACCCCTGCCTTCGACTAGTTGATCCTTTACTTTTGACTTTCCTTGTTGAATAATCCCTGCTACGCAATTGACTGCAAATGTATATATATATCTTTACTACTAAAGAAACTGAATCAAGTAACCATTACTCTCATAACTTACAATGAGTTGTATACATATTAATTCCTTTTCCTTGTTGTTTGTTAGTAGCTTATGAAAATTTCTCCGTTTTGTTTTTAGTACGTCGTGACAATGTCTGACCTTACTCCAGCAGAAGGCGATTGGTGGAAAGTAATTCCATGTCACTTCGTTTGGAAACTTGTAGAAAATGTTCATGTCGATTTCAAGAGCGTTGTGAACAACATCGACAGTGAGTTGGAAACAAGGAATGAATGGAAAGAGTCAGCCTGTGACATGTTGCTCTTCCGAGGTTACATTGAGGTGTCCAACTTTGACGGTGTACAACGTAATGATGAGGAGGCGGAAGGATTCTTTCTAGAAGCAGAAAAGGAAGCCATCGGAGGGGAGGATGATGATGAACGTCAGGCATACATTACCGTCGTAACTGCAAATCGACTCTGGGTGCTTGAATCTACTCAAAAAGAGAACCCTGATGAAGGAGACCGATCAAAGCTACTCACCGATCTAGAAAACAGCTGGATGAGAAGTCGAGACGAGTGTTCTCAAAAACGATTTGACGTATTCATCGACGCCATCGCTGCTTTTGCATTAGCACGACTTGGACCAAATAAGTACAAAGAAGCTGAACGAAGATATCAACGAGCATTAAAGACCATCAAGATTAAGTCTTGGTGGTATCAGTCTCTCGGTGCCGTGATTGGTCGTCAAGGCAGATGGAAATGGGAAGCTACGATAATAATTAGGACGGCATCGACGATGAGATAAAGCGTTACGAGAAAGCGATCGTGCTGGATCCCCAAAACAGCTCTGCAAAATGTGACCTGGCATTAGCCTTGTTGAGGTTTCCAGAGCGAAAATGTGAGGCAAAAGATCTCATGGATGGTACAGGAGGAAATTCATGTGAAGTTATTCTAAAGAAAGGCCCTTTGTATCGACATCTGGACGACTTAAAAAGAGCATTGGCAATCCTTTGCTTGAGAGAAAACCTTGAGCATCCTAGTTCGGAAATATTTTTACAGTTATCATGTGTGTGGTGCGATTTAGCACGCCAGGCAAAACGTGAACGTGACTGGGGTCGTCACACCGAATGTAACAACAACGAAATGAAATATCTCGATAAATGCCTTGAACTTGATCAGTTTCACTTCGTTGCTAAAATTAGAAAAGCAATCGCTTTGTGCAAGTCTAATCGTCATACTGAGGGAATAGAATTGTTTAAAGAGGTTATTGAGGAAACTGCAAATATTCCACAAAGCAAGATCCACGCACAGAATGCTCTGGCCAAAACTTTATTCATACAGAACAGATATAACTGTTATGAAGATGTTGCCCGGGCTTATGAAATAGTCGTAGACAGAGGAATCCAGCTAATGAAAAACAGAAATTATTCTGATCGAAAAATAATTTGCAAATTTGTCAGGAACGTTAAACAAAATTTAGAAAGTCATTATGATTCTGTAGATCGTGACAACGTGCGGTCGCAAACTTTGCGCAACAGGCTATCAGAAGTTGGATTTGATTGTTAACGTATCAACGAATAAACATACGTGCAGAATCCAATATGCTCACGAAAGAGAGCATTCTAAAGATGAAATTATATAGTAGTGTAACAATGATGGTCATCCATTGTCCAAGTAGGATGAACTATGTCGCTGCATATGAAATCAAATTTTCATAATACCTGGATACGTACTGTGCTATCAGGTTCTCCAATCTAAACAACTGTAAAATGTAAACGGTTGAGTTCGTTCAGTCACCTCATGGTCAAGCATATAAGACTTGCAATCATCTGTTACCACCATGGTGATGACTAATAATTACCAATAACGGTTTATCATTGAACGTCAAATTGTACTACGCTGAAAGATGATATCATCAGCTTATGAACATAGGACATTATACATGACATATGGAAAGAATTGTTGATATTTTGTTTGGTTCTAATTTGAGAGTATTTTCTTTTGTCGTGTCTCTGATCATATATGCATACAATTTCATCCACAAGGTTGTCAGTTGGATGTCATGCAAACCAATTCTATACACTGTTACAGACTGATGTTTCAGAATTTCCACACTCACCACATTATCATTACATCTGACTTTAAAATAATTTAGGGTACATTGATGTCAATATCACTTTCAATAGTAAGGTGAATAAGTGAAAAATTATAGCAAGATCAACATCTGGGTCTGTATTCTTTCCCATTGTTGTCCGCATTGTTGTCCATGAATCGGTAAAACTGTCTTTCCGTAACTTCTGTTCATTTAAGAATTAACAAAGCCCATTCCTTTTTTTTAATATTTCGTTGCGCTTAGTGTTATAGGGATTGAGGTATCTGATTGTATCTATGGGAAATCATACAGTCTAAATACAATCCAATACATAAATACATATTTTCATAAACGTTTCATTTTAAAGCTATCAGATCAAAAGATGCAGTTTAAGAACAACGTTTCCGATTGTAATATACGTGAAGGATTTAATGTGTGAAATTACTATCGTTTTGCTTGCCACTGAACTTGAGTGTGATAGGTTCAACCTACTGACTGAAGTAAGTGCGTCATTAATTAAAAACTAATTACATCATCATTTAAACTGTACTCAATTAACTCTAAACAACTTCATGAGACTATCCCGGTATATGGAAAGGGACTTTAATTAGTGTTCACTTGGTCCGATAAACTTAAGGTTTGCACCTACCTTACGTTTTATTGGTTGTTTGTAGAAAAAGTATAATTGTAGCTACAAAGTAGATACAACAGCCATTGTTTACATTGTTTAAATTATGTAACCGCCTCATGTAAAAATTCATGTTGGCGATTAGTAAAAAGGGATCTCAATAAGAATGTGTTATTTAGAAAATCTTATTTTACCTTTCAAAATTTGCTTTCAGATTCTTGAAAATACATTCGGTACTGCATCCTTTCCGTTAACAAGTTTATAACATGATAAACCATGATGTTATTGACGTTTGTGGTATTTTGTTTTCTTTCGAAACCTTTTGTTTTTTTCTATGTATATGCTGAATAAAGCTTACTTTGACAATGCATTGCTGGTAAACTGACACGTTTAATCATTCTGCTGTCACAGAACCTGGCGATGATGACATTTAACCACATTTCACACTGACGTCTTACCTTAATTTTAAAACGTAAAACTGTCAGAAATATTCCACATTAATGAACTGAATGTTCAAACTGTAACGTTTGCGTCATTCTATCAACCAAACGACTGCATGCAAACCGTCACTGTATATTAAGACTATGAAAAAATTACCATCGTAAGCTGCATTATTTCGTCACTATTTGATATATTTAGAGAATTTCTCAGTACTTTTGAAAATCCAAAACTTTGACTCAGTTTCCGATGATAGAAGTACTTTAATATTTTAGTACTTGATACTTAAGTACTAAATATACTTAAGTACCTTAAGAATATTTTAGTTTCGTTTTCGTTGTCTTTGCCATTGTATCCACGTTAGGTCAGAAAAACCTTTCCACGAATATCGAAAAATTGTGATATTAATGCGACTCTGATCGATTTGCAACATTTTACCGTATTTGTGTATATAGGGCCTTATTACTCTGAAGTTCCTTCATTTACTTACCTATACCAAATAAGGGAAGATAAAAAATGAAATCAGTAAAAGACTATGAACAAAAATGTTAAAGTCTCAATTAGACAAAAGTTTTTAATTCACTCAACTGAAGGGAATTTTACAAGTGTGATACAGATGTTGTCATTTCGATTAATACTCTAAAATAACTGTATACTGTTCTTTGTATTCATATTCATACATTACTTGTACTTTATTAGGCCAAAATGTGACATTTCTAACTTGTAATTCAATCTTGGGGGCTTTAACGTCTCGACTTTCTTTTGGTGTCTCTTCTTTTCGAGAATTTGCGTTGTAGGTTTTAATCTCCCTGCTTCTATGTCAGGTTCATCTATACCTAGATACAAATGTCTCTCCAGATATATGAAACATTTACACCTGTTGGGTTAATTAACTGCTAATTTGGACGACCTTCGTAACTATCATTTAACAAGTTGTATACCCACTTTTAGTATTGAGCATTTGTGTGGTGCATCACTTATGCATGCAAGGACATCGGCAGAACACTTCTTTTAATGAAACATTGGTAACTTTTTTCTGCAAGGAAGAGTATGCTGTATGGACTATTTTCTTGTTTCCTCTACTGCCATCCGCCCTCTCAACAAAACAATCTCCCACCCCCACATACACACACACACGTTTTGACTGTTGACCTCGCACTGATTAAAAATGTAGCAAACAGTGTGTTAATCGTTCGCATAAAATAAATCTTTTAAATGTTTCCTTGACTATGCATAACTAAAAGACATCCCAACCTATTCAAAGTCACCCACCCACTCTCCTCACCCCCCACCACCTGAAAAAAATTAATAATAATAACAGTAAATTGTTTCCCAGCTTTTCTATACGCTGTTTCGTTTATTTATTGTCATCATCTACACATTCTCAGGAGAAGTTGGAACAATCTTGTGACCATGCAGGTGATTTTTTTGCACTTTTGTTCAAACATTATAACGTACCGGTGTCTGCAAAAAGGTATTGAAAAAACACAGAGGCGACGAATTATATCGAATGTCAACACTAGTAGTCTACCGCTTCACAACAAATTGCGTGAAGTCATATTATTCATGGTGAGCTTTCACCACGTACAATTGCAACAGTGTTAGAGTCTCTCGATTTTTGATACCGATAAAGTAATTACAACAATTTCAAATAAATACTGTGTATAGTGTGTGTACACCATTTATGTCTATCGTGAAGGTCGTCATTGTGTTTACAAACAGAAAACTTTATGTCTATATAGTCTCTAGAACATTTCAATCAGTCACATGCTATATAGAAGGATTCATTCATACATTTAACTTTGACTACCTGCTACTTTTTTTCAATTGTACTCAGATTGCATTTTGTCTAAAATAGAAGTCATCGTAGGTAGGCGAAGTCAGTGCTGGTATTATTTAACATTCATGTTCCTCCATTCACTATATCCTAATGTACCGCATTTGAAATTGGAAACAACAGTTTGTTCTTTTAGTTTGTTGTGCTTAACAGCTTAAATACTTGCGGTCGGATTAGTTAAATCCCAGAATAACTTCAAAATAGGAGTATAGGATCAAATTAATAATTTTCCTAACGAAAAGAACGGAAACCTCCACAAAACATACTTTACATACCATACTGCTTATCTCTACTCCGGAACATAAGTAACTTTATCTATCAGGGCTAGTTCCCGGTATATAGAGGTTTTTTGGTCCATTTTGCTCCATTTTGAGGCGCGACAGTTTTTAAATGAGTTCTTAAATGAAAAAGAAGGTTTTCTGTTTTTATTTTTTTCACTGCTGGCGTTTTAAATTACATATCAATAAATTGTTCCTCAATTCAAGATATTCCTGTTTGAAAAGATCAACTCGGATCAACTAGGAAAACGTAACGATAAACAATTACTGCGGTATGCGCCTCAATTCAGCTCGCGTTAACTGTTACAGTCACCCCGCCCCACCCTAAACAGAGGTGAAATCACTCAGCAATCCAAAGTTTTTGTTTAAATCATTGGAATGAATAGATAATTTAATTATCCACTTACTCTCCGCTTTCAACCTTTGGGTCACAGAAGAGTACCCGTTACCAAGCAAAATACATCCCAAGTTAGAAAGCGAATGATAAGGTTCACCGCTGTAGTGCTTGGGTACAGGGTAGCCTAAAGACCCATCCTGTATTGTCTTTTGTTAAGTCTTAGTCTAAATTTGTTGCCCATCTGGCCAACATAGTTGCCTTTATCACATATGTTACAGCATTATATGTAGACTACATTATGTGTATCACAATCAACTGGAGGGGGCAGAATGTTGCATGTAGTGCCAGGAGGGGTAAAAGTTTCATCAGTGACGATGAAACGACAACCTTGACATCTGGGTTTGCCACACTTTTTGTTACCTGTGTTTCTAGTGGTGGGAAGAATGGAGGATGTAAGAAGGGACTTTACGTTAGGTGGCTGTCGTCTAGCAGTTAATGGAGGATCATTTGAAAGTTCTGAGTTTGACTTAGCTGACTGAAGGATACTGAAATCTGAACGAATTCATTTATTTAGACCCTCGGTTTTAAATGAATAATCAAAGTCAAGAGGAATACGACGGTTTTTTACTTTAGGTTTGTAGTACAGTAGTTTTTTCCTACTGTAAAAAGAAGCTTTTTCATCCTCTCCCTGTTAATGCGTAGAGGGTAGTCACAATCAAGTAAGAATTCAATCAGATTACTAACATGCTTATCATATTCACTCTCAGTAGAGCAGATACGTTTAATCCTACTACATTGGGAGTACACGATTGATCGTTTTAAACTAATATGGTGGAAATTGCTAAAATCAAGGAAACCATGGTGTGTTAGTAGGTTTGCAATAAAGAGTAGTTGCTAGGGACCCATTATGTAACTTAACCAGTACGTCAAGAGAAATTTCCTTGTCAGAACAATCAAATGTGAATTTGATAGAAAGGTGAAAAAAAAAATTACAATATGATATAAAAGAATGTAAAGCAGGTAAGCCGTGAGGCCAAATGTAAAAGATATCATCAATGTATCTATGATAATGTAACGGTCGTAAAGGGTACTCAGCCAGCATCTTATCTTCAAGGTCGGCCATGAAAATAACTGCATAACTGGACGCCATTCTGGTGCCCATTGCAGTTCCACATATTTTAAGAAAATGATTATGGTAAGGATAAACTCAATAATGTGACAGAAGTCATTTATGAAAAGTTGAGAATAACCGCTCGAGGAGAGGATTGACTTGCAAGATAATATGACATCTCTATGTGGAATATTAGTATAAAGGGCATTAAAATCCATAGTGACAAGATGGCAAGCAATGATCGTAATGTCATTCAGTGTTCTGGGAAATTGTGTAGTATCTTGGATGTAGCTCGTCAGGGATACTGTCAACAAACCCACTTAAGTGTTCAGTGAGTGTACCAATACATGAAACGATAGGCCTACCAGGAGGGAAAACATTTAATGATTTAGCGAAGTAAAATTTACTTGGGGTTAGATTAATGATATTATTAGAAGCATTTACAAATGATAACTTATTTTCAATAAGTTTCGACATTTTATCTAACTTAGGTACAGTATAAAACGTACCAGGAGTGGGTGACGGTGGAATAACTAAATTTACCTTATCAGTTAAGTCAATGGAAAAATTATCAATCAGACTTTGTAGTTCGTTCTTGAAGAGAGAACATGGACTAGAGGAAAGCTTCTCGTAAAAATTGAGTTGCGTAGTTGAGATTCTGTCTCAACGACGTAATCGACAGTGTTTAATACAGTGACAGCACCTCCCTTGTCTGCTTTCCTTATGATGATGTCATGGCTTGATTTAACTGATCTGATGGCATTTTTTTTCATCCTGTTGAAGGTTTTGTGTTGTGTTAATGTTCCTGCCGGATTCGCCGAATTAACACATCAATGTATGGGCTTCTCCCGGTGCATGGAGACCACTCCGACTTCCGAGATGAGGAGGGTTACTGGCCGGGTTGCGAATCCGCATCTTTGTCTTTAAAATATTCTTTAAGTCTGACTTTTCGTGTAAAGTTGTGTAGATCATAGATGAGGTCAATTAGGTCCGGGTCGCGGCTTGTGCAAAAAGAGAGGCCTTTGTTAAGGATAACGTGTTCCTGGGGCGTAAGTTCGTGGTTGGATAAATGGACAAATTTCTCATTCTTCTGGCGATTAACTGTAGTGTTGAATTGGTATCGTTTAGGGAAACAGTTGGTAATGGACGGATGGTGTTTGAACGCAAAAGAACATAAAACCGAGTCCTTCTAGCAAGTGACTTAATTTTGGCAAATTTAAGACTTAAACGTTCATGTTGCTGATTATTAAATATGTTGGTAAGGGCGGCTTCAACCGCTTCTTTGACTTCTGTCAATGGTATTAAGTCAAAAAGTTCCTTTTCACAATCCGTTAGATCCTTCGTTAAGGAAGTCTGTCTAACGTAGGGCGAGGTTGCGAAGTTTTGAAGAGACAATATAGACAATCTTTTCTGATTCCGCTTTTAGTAGAATCTTGCAGAGGATTAATCAACGTGAGTCCTCTAGGAATGATGTCCAAGCGCTTACATTGAGTTAAGAAAACAATGTTAGATCTGGTCTGACAGAGTTTTTGTTGAATTTTTTCAACTTTTCTTCGAGCGTGAAGGGCATCTTTGTCAAGACGAGGTCCAAAATGCATAAATATGTGAAAATTTACGTATGCTCAATGTGATATAAATATGTTAGTAGAACCCTTAACAACCATGACATTTTTTTTTTGAAGCACAAATATGTTTACAGAAAAAGGTGTATATTTCTGACACCCCTGTGTCCTTCTTCTGCACTAACAATTTAATGTTGATGTTTGTTTTAAAGCAACACATCTGAATGGCCTGTTACACGCTCATGTATATAGAAGTAGGCATCTCACAAATAGGCAGACCGGCATAAGAGTCTCCTTCTTGATATGGTCCTGCACGTACTTTTCCAAGAAAAATCTCCCCATTTTTCATTTCCACTAAAATGTAAATATTCTTTCTTGGTTTAATTGTTTCTTAAGCAGCGGACACTTTGATGCAATGTTTGAAGTGACGTAAATAAATGGCAGGTAAACCCTTCATAGTTGGTAAGCAGGTCCACTACGGTCTCTGCTATTACCATATCATTCCTAACCTAACTTGCTAACCTTAAGACAAATTGTTACAGAGGAGCAAAGCTCACAAATGTAAGCCGGTAGAGGACACCATACTATAAATAAAACACCCCATTTATGTCCATTGATATTTTCATAATGTATACCGAAAACCTTACAAAATTTAGATACTCATCTATCATAGATGAAGCAACTGTAAATCGTCTATAGACCCCTTTACAAGTTCCGTACACCCAAGATGTTCATATTGACGGCTAACTTCAAGTTATTCTCTTATCGTTCGAGAACGTCTTCTGTGTGAAGCTGGCGCAGTATTATTTCAAATTATATGTGCTACCGTGTGTTCGAATGGAAATCTGAATGTGATTATTGGGTCTGTCTAGACAGACAGTTGTGTCATGTATTAGTTACAGTACGGTGACTGGTCACTGTCGGTTTTACAAAATACTTCTACCTTTGCCTCTTAGTCGGAAACCTGCCTTTATTTTTCTGCGCATTTTCGAACCGTGGTTCTGGTGGTCTCAATATAAACAAATTTCACTCCCGTTGAGAAGGCCTCTTCTGTACAATGCATGGAGGTTTTTAATCTTCGTTGCTTTTTAATTTTCACTTTGAGACAAAGCGTACACCATTTTTGCTACTTCGCAATATGTTGCCAGATGATTCTGTTTATTGCGTGGGACATGATTTGTGAGTAATGTCTGATACTGTACAATCACCGAGCAGTGACTTGGAACTCCTGAAATTTGGAGCTAAAGAACCTTGATATTTAATTGATTGCACCAATTTATGTGCATCGCGATCACGTGTTAATTAGTGTTTTATTGTGTTTCTCTAATTTAGCATAATTTTGAAACAACATTAATGTAGTCAATGTAATGTTGGAACGAAATATAAGAATATGACCTCACGATCGACCCACGACATAGAACGAAATTGTGGATATCCCCTTTATGTCACAATCATGTGCAATACCTAAACATGAGATTGTCCTCAGCCTGTCTATTTAGTGATCAGTCTGTTCTGAAATACATCTGAATTCTTTCCTGGGATCATTTCGAATTAGGACCTCTGACTGGATTAAATTTGGATGGGTTGTCTGCACGATTTTCAAAGGTATTGAAGATTCGCTGTGATTATAGGTGGCCCTGTATTCAATACCACCCTCTACACCGAAAATTTGATTCAACATCACAGGTTGCCAGGCCCTACGTCAGGTGAGTAGTAAAGTCGTTTACAACTTCCTGCTGGAAAAATTACTCCATGCAATTTAATGCAAATGTAAAAAAGGTTAGATGTAAAATAGGAACGATCCATAATTTTTAAGATGACACTTTTTTATTTATTTATTTATTTATTTATTTTAATCTGCATGCATTTACGCGTTTATTAAGTGAAGGTAAGGTAAGGGATTTTTCTCTACTAGCAATGGTCAAGAGCAGCGCGACCACTTACATATTCATGTTATTTATGTCATATATGTTATATGTCATATTCATATTTGATGTTTCGACTTTTCGGTATAAATATTCCGACCTCGATTTTTTCTTTCATTAATTCAAATCATCATTATGAGGCAAAGCAAGAAACAACACTATTGTCAACGTTCACACACTACGGTCTTTCCTCAGTGTCTTTCCTGTCACAGTGCATGCGGCATGCATAATTACAGTTCCTGCAGCGCTATGTACATTTACCGAACTACAGCACACACACCCACACCCACTGCAAAGGACTGCTCAATGAAGTGGCTTGTCATGTGCGAGAGACTTTTATCTTTTGCTTCTGCTGACGTCATCATTTTTTCACTCCTTTACTGTTTTACTCATCCCAAATTAAGGATAAATAAATTTGAAGATAACTAACTGTTGTCTTCCAATCAGCGTTTAGTATTGTATAACTCTTGCTGGATATTCATGTTATTCGCGCTATGAACGTTGAGCACAACAGTAGTAGGTCTATATATATGTAGGCTATACCACACATATTACTGCAGTACGAGCACATACGTTTTCCGTTCTTCGAAAGCAAGAAGTATTGAAAACGAATGAAACATTTGCGAAATCTCTTCGCTATCTCTCCTATTTCTGTGTTTCTGTATACACATTGATTTATTTGGTTCAATCAGTGACACAGTGCCACAATCAAAAACAATTTGGCTCAAATATGAACACTAGTGCCTTTAGCTCGAACTGTGTAAAAGATGATAAGACAGCCAGTTTACATATTGAAAGCCTTTCATCGGCTGCAACAAATTGGTGAATATTTATATGGAATACGGTACCACAGGCTCAAAGTATGACGTCACCAATTACAAAAGCTACTTGTGAGCAGCCGGCTAATGACGGTAGCACTGCAGTGTGACAACATTGCTATGACTTGTTGTAGAAATCTGGGAGTGTGTTCCTTCTGAAAGGGCAGTCCGTGGGAGGGGAGAACCATAGAGGTCCTATTAGCTCCCTCACCTGAGAGAGGATAATCAACTTGGGGGGACTTGGGGAAGCCTAACAAAGGGGTAGTATATTCACAATATATATTCACAATTGACAGCATAATGCACCTGTTAAATTTTGTTTTGCCAATTGTCTTGTAGAGAGTTTTAAATTTTGCTTTTAGTCTCAAAACAATATCCCTCATTTTGCATCCACCCTCATTTCCATCGATTAAACTAGGAACTGAAAGACTTATTGTCAAGAATTAACAGTTCTTAATTACGAAATAATAATTCGTAATTACGACTCAGTAATGGAGGGCAGTATACACGAAAAGAAAATCATTACTAAAATACGGATAGTTGCCAGCTTAGTGATCTTTTCGGTGCCTGTACCAGGGCATATATGTACGATGTTCAAATGTATTTCAGTAGTCAAATAGAATCGTTGGGATGTAGTATCTACTGTTAGATAATATATCGTCATTACAAGTTTCTAATTAGAGATCCCAGCACTCCAAGATCTTCAATTTCGATGAAAAGATGGCGGACGTATTCCACAGACGAAATTTCTTTTTATCCAGTCGCTCTTGAAAGCCTGTTGTACAAGGTTCGACAGGAACAATTGCCTTTGCAGGTGCCGTTAACTTTATTGTAATTTAGTAATATTGTCTAATCACATGAAGAGGGCAGTGGTGATTTCATTCTTATACCCAAACGAATGTAACGGTCAATTCTAAGTACACTACGTACATCCATTGTGATTTTTCTTGTATAATGCCCTCGAATTATTGTGAATTATTAATTCGTAATTAAGAATTATAACTGATACTTAGGAATAAATTTCTCAAATTAGTAATTATGATTACTTTGTTTATTTATGTGTTTTAGTTTTGTGATTCTTTTGCAGTTTAAACCGATTTCATTCTTCATTGTTAGATTTTATTCGTTCATTATTTCTATAACCCCTCTAGCTCAATATGTGCTAAAGGAGTAACTCCAAGAGTTTAACAACTGTAACAAAACAAAGAATTCTATAACATTTCATTTGTAGATAATATTATTAGAAGGCGAATTTATTTACATGAAACAGAAAGTTAATACTGTAGGGGTATACCCTAAACAAACTAAATTGTTGTTTGCATTACCTCTGGTTGTTCAGTATCAACTGGTATCAGTTTCCAAGCTGCCCACCCAAAGTTCAACACTATTATTACAAACTCGATGATGGCTTAATGTCCAGATCAGTGCGTAAGAACTACAGCAATTATAAATACGTAGTTAGTGAGCAGTAGCTTCACAAGGACTTGTTACAGGGGGGTCAAGAAATGCTACTCCTCAGGTGCGTCGGTAGAATTTTGTTTTAAGAGGTGCCTAAGACATGAGTTACGGGGCCTCAATGAGTGTGATACAGTGTGATAAGAAAATACAGTATGCCTCTATATATACTGCAGGGGCGCACTCAGAAAATGGATTAGGGGTGGACTGGGAATCATAGGAAAACTATTTAAGAAGTTGTTTGGAAATTGTTTCAGGTTGGGGTGCCGTGTAAAATTAGTAGGAAGAAGGGTCTCCAAAACACGACTTCCCGTGATATATGACGTGTTTTCGCCAAAAAAAGTCCGCCCCAGCTGGTGGTGGATATAAGATTTTTGGTCACTTGTCGAAGGCGGGCAAGTAACCACAGTGGTCAAATCCCCAATTCATCTGAATCGTATCCCGACTTTACGCATTTGCCCCATGGGAGACTGAGAAAATCATCTGTCACTGTTTTCATACATAGTGAAATACTGAAATCGTAGAGTTCGAGATCTTAGAGATTTGTATTTAAGGCAAAAATATGATAGTATCTGTGCGACGTGTGACTAAGTGTCACATGTCCTGAATGTGAATATATACAAAGGTAAAAGCCTCTCATCTTACTTTTTTTATATTGAATACCTAACAAAATGCAGGTGATTACTAGCATAGGTATTGTACTTTCTTATGTCACAGTGGAGACTCCATGAGGAAGTCAGTACACGTTAATGGTTGTCAAAACTCTTAAGTAGTTGTATGTTTATACAAGCAGCGCACAGTAGGCTGCTCTCCTTTTAATGTAAACAGGAAGATAACGCTGCACAGCTGGAAGCTGTGCCGTAGCTAGGATCACCGACTGGCCATGGGTGTTATTTTCCAACTAAGTGGCGACCAGTGGCGGCGCCAGAATGTCAGACTTGGGGGGGGGCAAACTGAGGGTAGAGGAAAATGTTGGGGGGTAAAGATTTTTTATTCCTTGCCGTAAGCAGGGGAATCTATGCAGTCCTGATGTCGTGTGTGTGTATGTGTGTGTGCGTGTGTGAGGGTGTGTTTGTGTGTGACGGTCTCAAGAAGGGTAACTCTGAGTAATTTCATTTTTGGCATGTAGGTTCCCCATATTGAGTAGATGATCCCTATTGTTTTTGGTGTCCAAATGTTGCATATTAATGAGGTTATGGGGTAAAGCATAAAAAATGTTAAAAGTGCCATAGTTCCTTATCCGTGGGTCAGATTTGTTTTAAAATTTATAGGGTTGTCTGTTATTAACAGGTTCACGACCCTGTGAAATTTAATGCTTATCAATAGAGAGGAAGGGATAATTTTTCACTATAAAACAATAATAATAGCCTAAACACCATTATTGTGGTTATTATAAACTACCGTACAAATGCATATCGAGCTACATTGTGCAATTTCAGTTTTTGATTCTGTCGCACACAGTTAACTCAATGGGATTCTTCCCTACAGTACTGCATTTGTAACTTAGTGAGTAACTTCTAGTGTGAGGGACCTCCAAAATAAAAAAAACCATCTGTTCTGTCTTTTATTTGGATAATATCAATATCCAGAGAAACAGCTGGTAGCAGAACAAGGTTTCTCAACAATCAAATTGGAGTGCTTTCAATCATATTTCACAATGTCGGAAAGGAAAGGATGGAGGAAGCAAAAATATTGAGGAGGAATCATAACTTAGGGTCAACTTACGAGGACTTTGATTGTGTTAAAAGCTACTTGTAACAAGGAAGAAATTATCGCAGAGTCGATGAAGGAAAATTTGCAAAAGGCGGAGCACCAATTTGAGGCAATGGAAGAGGTTCATGCTGATCTGGCTGGGCTGTTGTCTGATGAAGCATTTGAGCAAGCAGAAAGCTGGATATTGGAATGCCAAAAGCATTATACTGAGGATAGGGAGGAAGCATTGAAAAAGTTAAAGCAGGAAATTGAGTTTCAAATTAGCGTTGGAATTACCTAAGGCAGAAATTCCACCATACAATGGAGACCCAAGAACATTCTGGTCGTTTATGAAGAATTTTGAGGTGAATATGGCAGACAAGCTGAGTTCAGATGAGGTAAGGTTGAGTTATTTGATTCAACTAACAACAGGCAAGACTAGAAGCAGCATTGATTACTGTGTGTTTCTTGGAGCTCAGAGATAATGTTGACTGATGTCATACTCATACTGTACTTGATGTGTGGGTTGTATGGCCTGGGTAGGTGATCCTTATTGCTTTTGGTGGACTTCAAAAGTCGCGGTCATTTTAGGTCACCAAAATGAAGGTCATTTTGGGTTAAAGGCTTGTGGTGTATCAAGAAAAATAACTGCAGTTGATCTGATACTTGTCATGTGAATAATTCATGTTTGTTGTAATATAACCATGTAGCAAGGAATCGCAAAGCCTTTTGGCTTTCTGGTCCTAGAAGAAATTCTGGGAAAGAAACCGAGCGCGATGCGTTAGGCCGTGCGGGTGGGGTCCAGGGGCCTTAGGGCCCCTGGTGGTGTCCAGGGGCGAAGTCCCGGTGGTGGTCCAGGGGGCGAAATCCCCCGAAGCTCTGAGGTTTTATCATATCTCTGGGTGGAAAATTAAGTCCCAAGAGAGGTATATTATTTATTTTTATATTATTTATTTTTTCGGTTGACTGTACTCCAAGATTCCCAACTTTTTTCTTTGGGAGTACTATTTCACATTTACGGTGCCACCGGGTACACACACACATAGGCTACATACACTTCCATTCCAGTCACTTTATTCTATAAAAATGTGCAGTACTTACCAATATTCTTTGACAGTTCAATTCAACAACGACATTCCTATATTTGGGAAAACAACCACCTACCCGCCCTTCCCTTATGCTGGACGGTGAACATTCCAGAGAAAATTGGTCTGACCAGGGCATGATAAGAAAACTGGCAGCCTGTATAATATAAATTAGTCATTTATCATTCATGGTTCCCGGGTAGCTGTTCTTATTCCGTCCAGTGCCAATACAAAGTTTTGTGATTAAATTAATTTTGGATGAGTACAAGATCTGATTGGGAAGGGTGAGAGCAACTGGGGGAGGGGGGCAACTGGGGGGCAAGGAAACAATCTTTGGGGGAAAATGCCCCCCATGCCCCCCCCCCCCGTAGCGCCGCCACTGGTGGCGACCCCATCCCGATAGTTTCGGACACTATAGGAATACTTTATAAGGATGGGGTGAAGAGTTACAGGGTTGCAATCTTCACGAAAATGGCATTTATCAGTCTTGCTGTAGTGAAACAAAAATGTTAGGGAAGGGGTGCTGAGTAACGGCAGGACTACCTAAGCGGGGAGTCATCATTGGTTGCCGCTAAGCGTGCAAGAAAATTTTGGCTTTTCAACCCATCGATGCAATCCCCACTCCCTTCCTAAGTGGCAGGTAACGGAACTTCCCGGGTGAACTTGATCTGCACACATCTAGCCTTGAAATAGGGATATCATGTCTGCAACCCCTAAATTCATGTGAAAAGAAAAGTCGATCTATATAAAATGGTAATAAATATCAGGTGGTTTTCAGACTGAATTACGTATCCTCTTTCATTCTGTTTTTGGAGTACTTGGCAAATATTTCGAGGCTGAGGACAACGGCACACCGGCGCCTAGAAATGATTTTCTAGGGGGGGGGGCAGATATTGTTTGCCCGAATTATGTTGACTACTAATTAGCGGGATTACTTTGTAAGCCGAGAGCGAACAATCGTTGGCGGGGAGAGTGCAAGAAAATTTTGCCTTTTGAAAACCTCAACATGGCTGGAAACAACACTTTTCAGGTTTACTTGAGGTGCACTAGTCTTGAAATACTGATCGTGTGTCTACAATCTTTCAATTAACGACAAAACCATTTTATGGAAAAATGGTAATACTTTGGATTGTTCTTATCTACAATGTTTATGGTGTCTTTATTTCTAGAAAAGTTAATTCAACAGTTTTTAGTTTCTAACCGTAAGAGTTTTTTGTTCTTTTTGAGAAATTTTCAACTACATGTAACCTTAGACAAAATGTGGTGCAATATTTTCCATAGCTTACAGTCATTTTTCCCGAGACGTTATGGGTCTAGTAAAGTTTTTCCAAAATTTTTGCTCCTTGACGATTGATTTTTTATTAGTTTGCTTCAACCGTCGATGATTGCATGACAAAGTCTGAAGCTGGTTCTTACACCGATAACTTTGTAAATGTTAGCTAGTTTGGTGAGAAAAAAATGTCATGCAATATGTATCGTTAGACGCGGCAAAGCGTGAGATGAGTGGTGGTTGGCCTGGGAGAGTGTAGTCTGGGTCAAGAAGTTCGTAATTTGTGTTCTCTTTCGTGTTTCCACGCCTAATACCCCTATTCTAACAGCGCCCTGTGCGTCAGCTGTTTTAATACAGGCTAGCTCGGTACCCAACCGAGGATATGATCAACAGTAGAAATCGACTAGATACGGCGAGAGGACGCAGTCAGCTCTGTACAAAATAAACATGGTGTGTGTGATACTAAATTGCTAGGGTCTTAGCAAGACTATGTAGAGTGTCGTAATTGAGGAGGTGTCCCCCGTCCCCCTTTTGACAATTTTGTTCACCTACGAGGTAACGTTAGATGCAATCTAGCGCAATGTTTGTCATCTTTTCAGTGAAGTCATAAAATGTGCGAGACAGATATGAAAAATTTCAACTACTTCAGATTTTCCGACTATCGACGCACCTAGACTGAAACACAACAAATTCAAATTTAATTTCAGCTCAGTGAAAAATTTCCTTAATCACCAGATAACTTTATACACAGTCTTGTGCAATACTTGGCATATCCTGATGTCATAAAATGTACAAGACTGAGATACGAAAAATACCAACTCGTAATTCAGATTTTCCGACTATCGTCACTTCTAGACTTTAATTTGACCAATTCAGATGGTATTTCAGATTTAATTGAGAAATATTTTAATGACCAGGTAACCTTTGGCACAATATGGATCAGATTTCGTACTGTTATAGCTCTGACAATTTTGTATCTTTTGGGGAGGGGGCGTGGGACACCTCACACTCCCCCCCCCCCTCCGGTCTCGAAGGCCCTGGCTGGAGGCTACTAAGTCCTAGGGAGGACTTGCTTGAAGTTTCTGTTCCCATTGTGAAGGTGGTGTTTGCGTTTCCTAAGACTTACCAACTGCAAATTCCCTTATCGTCTTCATGGCATATCATAAAACTTACGTACCAGAAAGCCAAAAGCTTCAGGCTAAGTGATTCCTTGCACATGGCTATATCAAAGCAAACTTGAATTAACCATACGACACGTATGAGATCAATTACAGTTTGAAACCTCATGTTAATACGCTTTTGACCCGAAGTAACCTTTTACGTACTTTTAAAACAATAGGGTGCAAAACTGATAGAAAACATCTATTCAATATGGGCAATACACATACTAAGTATGAATCCCTCACAGTAACCCTTCTTGAGCAATATAAAGTGTTTACAAGATTTTGACTTGTGGTGGCTATAAATGACCTTAACCCAACCGAAAACAACACGATGCAAGTACGGAATAAGAGCATAGACATGCAAAGTGTGAAATCCCTCACCGTCTCTCTTTTGAAGATAGTAGTTTACATGATTTTGACCCTTTGACATCTTGTAACTCCAAATGACCTTTGCCTTCCATTTAAAGCAATAGGGAACATTTAATGCGAACAATCTACATACTATAGGAATTAAGTAGTATGGTATGCACCGCAGACTCTCCTTTTGAGGTGGGTAAATGAGGTGGGTAAGGGGAAGGGAAAGAGCGCCATCTTCTAGTTTGAGTACGGCTATTGTGATTGCGTCATGTCGTGTGTTCTTATTGAGACATAGGATGATAAAGCGAGACTTCTTGCTATCGGTATGTGAGAAGTGGCAGCCTGGTAAATGTAATCATCTCACTTTCATGACACTAAGGACATAAGTGGATCCGTTTAGGTATCTTTATCACAAATACAACGAGAGTACGCTCACCGGATATAGTTTTCCCAAGTTTCTTACGAACTCCTCTCCATTCAATTACCTTCTCTACCCATATCTCCCGTTCTTGTACAACCTAACCCTTGAGCATAACTCTCTCCCGCTCTCTTCCTACTTTATACACATGAGTGTCAACAAACGTCGTGTGACCAAAACAATGGTGGGCAAGGGTGGACTATATATGGTGCATTGTGAAACGTCCGATAACAAACTCGAGTAATGAGTGTATGCATATTTTTGTTCTCATTTGCTAATTCTCCTCTCATTTACTCTCATTATGTTCTCATTTTATCATTTTTGTTAAACTTTCCCTCTCATTTGCTCGCATTTTGTTCTCATTTTATCATTTTGTTTTTGTTTCACTATTTTCCCTTCATTTGCTATCATTTTATTCTCATGTTGCTCATTTTTCTCGTTTGCTTTCATTCGGTTCTCATTTTCGGGCATTTAGTCATATTTGCAACAATTCTCTCATTCTCCACTGTACATGTTCTCTTCCCATCCTCATCTACACATTCCTTCTCTCCTCTTGACCTCCCCCTCTCATCGTGTCACCATTCCCCCTAATGCGTCATCCATGTGTATATAACAAGATGTTTTATTTTACGAATCTCATTCTGCTCTTTGTCTGAGAGAGAACCGACCATATTCCTATCATGGCATTTCCTTGTAGGATTTGTAAAAAGGCTTTTTCCACTAATTTCAACAGTCGCCCACACAAATCCACGATACATAGCTCGGATAGGCTTGCCACTGACAGCGAAGAAGGAGGTATGGAGAGTGAGAGTGACGTCTTACGTGGTGAAAATGATTCACCCTCAGACAGCGCTGGAGAGGGCGATGACTCACGGGACAGTGAAAGAAGCAATGATGGTGACGATCACGATGAATTGAGTGACAGTGGTGATTTCACTAGCGTCAGTGATAGTGATCTTGATGATGATGACAGTGATGACGATGATGACGAAAACGTGTATGACCCGGTAGAGACTTGGATGCATCTAACCAAATTCAATAATGCAATGTCAAAGATGTTACGTAAAGGACTAAAGCGTTAAGAAGAGGGTGATGACGGTGACGATGAAAGGATGGAAGAGGATGACAAGCCTCTGTACGATGCCTTGGAGACTTGGAAGGCTATGGTTGAGCTCAATGAAGCAATGTCAATCATTTTACGTCATGGATCTTTCTTTTTTTTTGCTCGCGTATTCCTCTCTAACATCTCACTTGTGTTCACCTTCTCCCGTTATTGCTCTCGGTGCTGTCGTCACTCTCGGCTTCATCATTCTCGTCCTGTTCGTATTTTTCGTTGACCTTTAATCCATGGCGTAAAATGATTGACATTGCTTCATTGAGCTCAACCATAGCCTTCCAAGTCTCTAAGGCATCGTACAGATGCTTGTAGTCCTCTTCCATCCTTTCATCGTCACCGTCATCACCCTCTTCTTTACGCTTTAGTCCTTTACGTAACATCTTTGACATTGCATTATTGAATTTGGTTAGGCGCATCCAAGTCTCTACCGGGTCATACCCATTTTCGTCATCATCGTCATCACTGTCATCATCATCAAGATCACTGTCACTGACGCTAGTGAAATCACCACTGTCACTCAACTCATCGTCATCATCACCGTCATTGCTTCTTTCACTATCCCGTGAGTCATCGCCTTCTCCACCGCTGTTTGAGGGCGAATCATTTTCACGACGTAACACGTAACTCTCACCCTCCATACCTCCTTCTTCGCTGTCAGTGACAAGCCTATCCGAGCTATACATCGTGTATTCGTGTCGGCGACTGTTGAAATTAGTGAACAAAGCCTTTTTACAAATCCTACAAGGAAATGCCATGATAGGAATATGGTCGGTTCTCTCTCAGACAAAGAGCAGAATGAGATTCGTAAAGTAAAACATCTTGTTATATACACATGGATGACGCATTAGGGGGAATGGTGACACGATGAGAGGGGGAGGTCAAGAGGAGAGAAGGAATGTGTAGAGGAGGATGAGAAGAGAACGTGTACAGTGGAGAATGAGAGAATTGTTGCAAATATGACTAAATGCCCGAAAATGAGAACCGAATGAAAGCAAACGAGAAAAATAAGCAACATGAGAATAAAATGATAGCAAATGAAGGGAAAATGTAACCCCAAAAAATGATAAAATGAGAACAAAATGCGAGCAAATGAGAGGGAAAGTTTAACAAAAATGATAAAATGAGAACATAATTAGAGTAAATGAGAGGGTAAGGAAGCAAATGAGAACAAAAATATGCATACACTCATTACTCGAGTTTGTTATCGGACGTTTCACAATGCACCATATATGGTCCACTCTTGCCCACCATTGTTTTGGTCACACGACATTTGTTGACACTCATTTGTATAAAGTAGGAAGAGAGCGGGAAAGAGTTATGCTCAAGG
Organism: Stichopus chloronotus; assembly: GCA_021234535.1. Lineage (NCBI taxonomy): Eukaryota > Metazoa > Echinodermata > Holothuroidea > Aspidochirotida > Stichopodidae > Stichopus > Stichopus chloronotus. The sequence continues at coordinate 5,673,096 of CM037834.1, forward strand.
GTTAGGTTGTACAAGAACGGGAGACATGGGTAGAGAAGGTAATTGAATGGAGAGGAGTTCGTAAGAAACTTGGGAAAACTATATCCGGTGAGCGTACTCTCGTTGTATTTGTGATAAATATACCTAAACGGATCCACTTATGTCCTTAGTTTCATGAAAGTGAGATGATTACATTTACCAGGCTGCCACTTCTCACATACCGAGAGCAAGAAGTCTCGCTTTATCATCCTATGTCTCAATAAGAACACACGACATGACGCAATCACAATAGCTGTACTCAAACTAGAAGATGGCGCTCTTTCCCTTCACCTTACCCACTTCATTTACCCACCTCATTTACTCACCTCCAAAGGAGAGTCTGCGGTGCATATTATACTACTGAATTAGATTCTCAAAAGTTATCCTTCTTAAGATACAGTTTTTATTTTTCACAAGATGACCTCTGGTGACTTCAAATGACCTTTGACCGTACCAAAATCAAGAGGTATCTTCTTCATAGTATGGCTTATCCACGCACTAAATATGAGACCAGTCACGGTTACCCTATTTTAGATATTGAATTTACAATGTTTTAACATTTTGACCCCTGGTGAATTCAAATGACCTTTGGCCTCCAACAAAGACAATAAGAATTATCTACTCAGTATGACCAATTTCAAACTTACGTATGAAATTACTCAAGGTTACCCTTCTTCATATATCGTGTTTTTTTTTCGAAGTTAGACCTCTGATGACCTCAAAAGACCAGTGATCTCCACCAATAAAGATGGGGATCATCCACTCAGTATGACCTACCCACACAGTAAGTATGAGAGTAGTCAAGGTTACCTTTCTTGAGATATTGTGTTTACAAGGTTTTGTAGATTGACCGCTGCTGACCTCAAATGACCTATGACTTCCACCAAACACGATAGGAGTCACCTACTCAGTATGACCAACCCACACACTAAGTATGAGATCAGTCACGGTTATTCTTCTGGAACTATCGCATTTAAAAGATTTTTGCAGTTTGACCTCTGGTGACCTCAAATGACCTTTGACCTCCATAAAAACTGTAGAGATCATCTACTTAGTATGGCCTTCCACACACCAAGTATGAGATCAGTCCTGCTTATCCTCTTCGAGATATCGTGTTTACAAGCAGCGTCATGTACACACACACGTACACGACATCACCATCGGATAGATTTCTTCGGTCTTCGGAAAGGAATCAACAAATCAAAACATTCAACTACAGATCTTGACCATTAAAAATCAAACGTAATAATGCATTGCATTTAACCCCACAGTAAGTACCATTTACGAATAGGCTTACCAACTGTTGTACTTCAATGTTATCACTGCTGTACAATCACTTCTATTTCGAAAGCAACCGTTGCGGGAATTTGTCTTGGTTTAAGGCTAACGCGCGGTCGCCAAACAATTGAAAAGTGATATGACAGGTAAAAATTGTTCTAGCTAAAATGAATTCAAATTACTATCTTTTTTCATACATCGATGTTTTTTCATAAATGGAGAAATTTGCAGACATGAGATCCTCATGTCAAAGCTGGGTACACTGTAGCTTAGGACGGCGGGACGTGCCGTTTCCGGCCACTTAGTGGAGCGAAAATATTCTCTTGTTCCAACTGATGCTGGCGCTCCACTGAGATAGTCCTAACTGCGCTGTGGGGGGAAAGACGTTCGCTCAGACCATGCCCCCACCTCTTGCACCAAACCATGGATACGTGGCTAATATATTATATCAGTGACACACGACAATACGAGCCCCCCTCCCCCATCATTAGACCCTAGAGGCGTCCATGCAAGCAAGATCCAGGAAATGGTATTGCCAGTGACTTCTTTGATGTATTATCCTTTCCCTTACATCACTAGAATTTTTTCGTCTGATAAAATGCGTACATTGCCAGATGAAGACTGAAAAACTTCCTTAAATTCTGGAAACGGAAGACACCATCATCATTCCCTGGATGCGAAGAGCGTTAAAAGTACTCAAGATTGCATTTTCCCTTACCTTCCCTATCATTTTTGTCAATTTTTTTTCTTACTGTGTTTATCCTTATTTTTCTTTATTTCTTTTTCGTCTGTGTCATTTTGAACCTACTGACCAGTGTAGGGAGGGAGGGATGCCCTCCCTATTCCTCGCCATCTGTTACGTCACTGGTACTATAGTAAGCAATATAAGAGATATTTTTCCAAATGTTTATTCCACTGACGATGAATTTCCTAACAATCAAATCAAATTAGTTAATTCGAACTTACTTCTTTATGCAATATATGATATATTTAAACAGCTCACCTTTCACTTTTCAGGTGTGACAATGTCTGACCGTACTCCAGCAGAGGGTGATTGGTGGAAAGTAGTTCCATGTCACTTCATTTGGAAACTTGAAGAAAACGTTCATGCGGACTTCAAGGGAGTTGTGAACAACCTCGACAGTAAGTTGGAAACAAGGAATGAAATAGAATGGAGAGAGTCAGCCTGTGATATGTTGCTCTTCCGAGGTTACATTGAGGTCTCCAACTTTGACGGTGTACAGCGTAATCGTCCGAAGTCAGAAGAATTCTTTTCAGAAGCAGAAAAGGAAGCAATGAGAGTGGCAGATGATGATGAACGTCAAGCATACATCACAGTTGTAACTGCTAATAAACTCTGGGTGCTTGAATCATTCCAAGATAGTAATCACGATGAAGGACACCGATCAAAGCTACTCACCGACCTAGAAAATAGCTGGATGAGAAGTCGAGACGAGTGTTCTCGAAAACGATTTGATGCATTTATCGACGCCATCGCTGCTTTTGCATTAGCACGACTTGGACCAAATAAGTACAAAGAAGCTGAACGAAGATACCAACGAGCGTTAAAGACCATCAAGACTAAGTCTTGGTGGTATCAGTCTCTCGGTGCCGTGATTGGTGGTCAAGGTCGAATGAAAATCGACAACCACAAAGATCATTATGACTTCATCAATGATGAGATAAAGTGTTACGAGAAAGCGATCGAACTAGATAACCAAAACACCTGTGCAAAATGTGATCTGGCATTAACTTTGTTGAGGTTTCCCGAGCGGAAAAGTGAGGCTAGAGATCTTATGGGAGAAGTAGGAGGAAATTCATGCGACATCATTCTAAAGAAAGGCCGTTTCTATCGACGGACTGGAGACAAGCAAAAGGCGCTGGAAGTCCTACTGGAAGGAGAGAATAAACTTCAACATGCCCGTTCTGATATCTACTATCAGATATCGCGCTTGTACGAAGATTTTGCAAACGATCTGAGAAGGAGGGCAGATCGGGACGAGAAAATGGAATATTACCGTAAGAGAATGGTGTATCTCGATAAATGCCTTGAAATAGATTCGACTCATTTCTATGCCATGAAAGACAAAGGAATTGCTTTGAATAAAGCAGGTCGTTTTACGAGAGGGGTAGCTATGTTGTGTAGAGTGATCGAAATATACAGACCCTCTCCACGTAACTTGATCGACGCGCAGAAAGCTCTCGCAGATGTTTTCTTCAGCCGTAACAATAACGAATGTAGTGAAGATGCTGCCAAAGCATATGAAGACGTGGTTGACACCGGAATCTATATACTGAAGAACATTGATACTCAAGGAAACAAGAGAGTACGTAACATGATCAACGGAGCTACAGAAATCCTAGAACGCTATTACAACCGGGACAAGAAAATGGGCCATATCAAAAAGCAAACTTTGCGCAACAAGTTGTCAGAAATTGGAACAGATGGTTAGGGAATAGCCTACAAAGAATCTTCAGTCAAACTACAGATCATTCAAACAAAATGAAACTGGAAACATGAAAAAAAAAAAACTAAGAAACAAAAGCTGATTAAGATGGACTTGTTTTATGGACATGTTTTATTGATTTGCTTTGTCATGATATTTCTGTATGCATGTCTCAGTGTAAGGAAAAAAGATGACTTTTCAGAAGATGCCAGTCGTTTGTACTGTTTTTTAACCATTTTTTGTATTCATTGTCAACAGTTCTTTAACTATTTTAGCAAAAAATGCAAAATTTGCAGCACGTTTTCACGTAATAAGAAAAATGAGTGTTCGCAGGAATTATTATTCGACATTCTGCATAGGTGGTGAAATTTTGACAATAACTGTGAATTGCTAAGATCTTTTATGTAACATATTTTACTTACCTTTTTTGTCATAAACGTTGTCATATTCTTGGATGAGTGGTGTCCTAGATGTTCTGTTTGTCCTATCTATTGATGTATTACACATTACTTGTACTACCAAGCATTGAAATGCTTCTATTATCTAAGTGCTTAAAATTGTCCTGGAAAACTGCCAGTAACTGAACGTGTTTGCTTGTAGTTAATGGGTTCTAGGTCATTTTCAAGCAGCTTTTTATGATTTCATTAATGTTATCATTAGATACAGTTTTTTTTTCTGTAGCATTTTATATATAGGTATTGATTACAGTTTGAACGATATGGTTAGTTTCATAGACTGTCCGTTGGTTAAATTTGGCAATTTTATGATAAAGGTATACTTTCTCATACAATCCTCCTGATCACTGTTATAAGGTCAACATTTAGGAACAAATAATTTCCAGCTGAAAAAGAGCAGAGTCTATCAAAGTTTTCTAGGAAGTAGATGTGTGTGTACATATTGTAACACTCGCGGTCGGTCAACACAGAAGTTCAGAGCAGAACAGATGCGTCCAAAGATGAAGAGGCAGATTCGTTAAGTTTCTCTCAGTTTATTCAATCACAACACAATAATAACGATTGGATGTTGATTACCCCGGAGTGAGCAGCGTTACTTAGTTACGCATAACAGCGAGGTTTCTCAGTAGCTTAGAGGGACAAACGAGCCTTTAAGTTTCCCTACAAAATATGAATAAGGGGTTAATAGATGTAAGCACGGTACAACTGTCCAAGAATAAGGCCAGGGAGCAAGAAGCTGCTCACAGGCAACGTTCACGAGTAATGCCCTAGCGAGTAAGCCAATGTATTCTCATGAGCAGTTGAGTAGTAACTCACGAGTAAACGTTCTCATGAGTAGATGAGTATAGTTGCTCATGAGTAAATCTTCTCACGAGTAGATGAGTAGTTACCTACGAGTAAATGAGTAACTGCTCGCCAGTAAATCTTCTTACTAACAGCTGAGTAGTTTCTCACGAGTAGCTGTTCTCACGAGTGAGAAGCGAATTATACAGTCACTAAATACTATTACCAGGGAGTTTTTACAATCAGTAAAAGAGGCTCACAATTAACAGGCCAACGTGGTATATGAGAGAAAACAGACTAGCTAATTGTGGTGCTTTGCTAGAACCTTAGGATTTACAACTCAGAGTACAAGGATTAATTAATCAATCACCGAAATTTCACAATGGAAGATCTAGTGTTGAGTAGAGGTGATCATTCTAAGCCACCGTGCTCAAAAGGGTCGTACAAAGTTCAGTCTTCCGCTGTTTACTAGAGTTTATCAACCTTTCCTTTTTTCCCCTCAGACAGTCAGATTAGACAAGGTAAAACATTATAAATAGAAAACTTAGACACTGTTCGTAGGACGATAGCTACCATTTACATATGATGTCATATAGACAATCGTTTGCTCTATGATTGGTCAACGTTGTCACGTAGACGTCGTGACCATCTTCCCCGGGAAACCACGAGGCCAAGCGTCAGTCACAGGGCCGGCACTGGTAAATCAATCATCGTACTGTCAACGTCGTTCTCTCCGTAAACTATGTAGACCTGTGTCATCGTGTCTCTCCTCGCTTTCCTGCTCTTTTGTCATTGTCATGTAACTTAACTGCTTGCGCTTTTCTTTCTGATTTTATTCATCTTCGTCGATTTAATTCTCGTTAATTTATGTGCATGCCAGTCGAATCAAAGAATAAAATAGAACTACGATCGTTAAATTGGAACCTTTCTAAATGTTTCTGTTCTGATGTCTCTCTCTACTGTAGCGGGATCTTTCTGTGTTACTAACGTAGAACATCCGTCTCTGGGGCAGTCATACCACGACTGAAAAATCCGGTAAACTCCCATAACATGACACTAGTAACCATTACACTCCTTAAGAGGGTAAAATACTTGTGACCATCTGCTCGTATCTCAGCAAACTGCACAACTGCAAACGTACTCTTCCCAGAGATATAAAACCACTATAACCGTTACTGTCTCAGACAATGGAAAGGTTTGAAATGGCCGCACAACACAACAATACCATTAACGTAGCCTAGCACGTGTGAATGTATAGCATTTTACAATGATCGGTCCTTAAAAACTGAAACAAACAAAATTCCTGACCGTGTATTTGTGACATTTATGCATCTCTTATCTTCATTATGATTTATCATTTCACTAAGTTTGCCTTGATGTATTATTAAGCAGGAAGAGGTACTGTGAAACACTGACGATATTACCTTGCTTCTCTGCACACCGGCACATGACAAACTCTGTGCCTTGTCTGTCATATTAAAGCTCTGAAAAATAAGATAATCTCTGTTCCATGACTTCACCTTCATTCAAACTTATCAACCTCTTTCAGTCTTTAGCATTCTGGGGGACGCGCCGGTTCATGACATTTAAATGGTATCCAAGCAGTGTCAAGATTCATATCCCCGCTAGCCGTCAGGTATGATTGTGATTGATAATCTACCATTGATTCGAACTGCCACTTTTCTTTCCATTCATGACGTCCTTTTGAATTTTGAAGTTTTGTCACAGTTAATCAACATGCACATAATTAAAGCACAGCTGCAATCACACCCCCCCCCCCACACACACACACACACAAACACACACGCACACATACACTCACCGGTCTCGCGAGTTGCACACTGATCCCTACCTTTTGTTTTACAGTTTATAAATCAAGGACTGCATATCCTGTCTTATCAGGGTTGCCTAAAACGTAACGACTGGATTTTCCTCACCTGCAATAAATTGCGCAATGGGTATGTTCCAGATAGACCGCTGCATTACTTCATACTCTATAAAGACATCATGTCAATTTAGTTTTATTTCATTTATCTTTACAACTTCATCGCAGACAAACTTCGCTTACATTCGCTGGCTCTTTGTGCAATATCAGTCTCACAAACTATACTATTGGTGAGTAGCATTGGCCTATACTCTTTTGCAAAAAGGTAATTTCCTGAAGTCAATCTATGAAAGATTGCCTGTTCTCAAGTGCATTTACAACTGTGCCATATTCTTTTCCAAAAAAATTGGTTTTTGTTGCACTGTTTAATTCACGTGTTTTAATTGCAGAAGCCAAAAAACCAAAAACATTTAATATGCAGTGCAAGATAATTTTGTTATCTATCTGTTGATATCACTTTGAGGGTACAAAACCCCGTCAATGAGTCAGATCTACGGCAAGCTTCCATCGGGTCCATGTCCAGGGTTCAGCTAGTCATGGACTAGTTCACAATCAATGTAACTAGCACTCATTATGTACTAGCGTAACCACTGCGTAGGGGTAATTGCTCACTGAAATGCAGGGTCTCGCGGCCCCATAAATTAAGAACAATTTAAATCATGATTTGTTTCAACTCATAGAAGCTCTTTTTTTTCAACAGAAGTGAAATATATTGAGTGCCTAACAATCCTTTATCTGTAGTTTCGTGTCCTAACAGTATAGTGATGTTGCATGGGTGAACCTAGAATGACGAAGCTTAGGATTCGGTCAATGATTATAAAGTGGTTAATAATCCAAAATACTCCTTAAGACGGGATTTTAGAATTAAGCAGTACCTCACAAATGTAATGATGTAAAAAGATTTTCTATGCTTCCCCTTCTCATTTTCAAATTGCGCACAACGTGAACCCAAGATATCTGTTGTTAGAAGTATTTTGAAGCACCTAAATTGGCACATTGTGACTTTTGTGGAGTCATAAGCAAAGTCAAATGGCAGAGTAGCGTTAGTCTTGAGGTAATATAGATTATGTAAACTTATGTGTAGCAGGTGGATCACCGTTTTGGAGACATGGTGGTATTTTAAGGAGTATTATCTGTTTTTCTTTTTTTGTAAGTGACAATTCAAATTCCGATGCGAAGCCTAGCCTGTTGGCAAGGGTGGAAAAACATTACCAATGAACCAGAAGTATGACCGGTTTCATCAGCAACATACATTTGTTTATGGAATTAAGTCATTCTGCTTATAAAATAGTTTAGGTTGTCTGAAGTAATGCAATTTCAACGATAGCTATGGATGTGTCATTCTAGGGTTTGTGTCATTCTAGGTGTATTTGCTATACTGGTTTTTCTATCCTAGGCCTAAGTTCCATGCCATTGAACAACTTACTTGAATAGGCTACGTACGAATAGGCGTACATGTTAGAAGTTTGGGGATACTGGTCATAACATTGAATTTTAAGGGTACATTGATGCATGTATGGCCGTTAGTCAAAATATTGATGTACAATAGGCTGTATGAATTAATTTAGGTTCCTTAATTTGCCAGTTACATGTATGTTTATTTGTCTGGTAATTAGAATAGTTGGGATATTCAACAATTTGGCCAACACTAACAATGCATACAACTCTTTGCCAAAAATACTGCCAATGGGCATACATGGCTACAGGCTATACCATGCTCAGATGCATCAGTGCACGTTAATAATAGTTGTAATGCCTTTGCTTCACTGAAATACTACATCAAACATTTGACCGATACTAATTAACCATGCGGCGCTACCCAACCCGTCGAACTTGCACGAAAGATGTTTTGATGATTGCTAACATGTAGCCTAGTCGCCATAATTCTGTTCAGAATCAGATCTAGGTTGCTGGGAAAGATTCGCTGCATGGGGTATCATTGTAGTAGAATCATTTTCAGTTGCACCTGTGAGTAAAGTTACTGAGAGCCTTAAGACAAATGCTCTAAAGATGAAAGAAGCCATTAGCATAGATGTCTACAATATTCACTTTCATCATTTCATGGTAATCGCAAACAAACCAGGCCTGCATAGATGTTGACCTGATGGAGTCATTACAGAAAAACAGATAAAAGAGTGACAAGAGATATAGTGGAGGTGCACTCATTTGATTTGCTGTGTGTATATTTCTCTTCAATTTCTTACCAAACAATAATAAACAATAACAAATAATGTGTCCAACAAGTTTATTAGCTAACATCAAGTATGTTGACAGTGAACAATGGACCGAGCCTTATCACTCTATGGAAATCCATACTCAATTTAAACTTCATCTACACTGAAAGAATACAAGATTTGACTTTCTCTGTGAAAACCTGACATTTTGTTTCAAGTATCACACCAATTTTCCTGATATTCAATTGTTGTCACCCTGACACCGCAATGAGGTCATCTTGCGGGACTTAGGCCAGAGACTGTTTTCTCTTTAAAGAGGTATACTGAAATTTATTGAAACCCCACAACTTCGGCTTAGACCCACCAGCTCTACTGTAACCCACTAATGTTTCCTAAACTCAGCATAGGACATAGGTCTAGCCCAAACTGTATATAGTAGGCCTAGCCTGGTAACAATGTTCTGAGGCACAACCATAGTTTATGTGTTACGAAAAGCCCCCAGAGCTGTTAATTCGTTTTCACACCAGATGTATATTTCGTTACTGCCATAATTACTGCAGACAGTTAAACTAAATTTCATGGTTAATTAGCAAGACGTTATGGAGATATTTAACACCTTACCCATGTCATGCAATAATCGCCTACAAATATTGTTTGCTTGCACTTTCAGTTGTCACAATGTCTGCTGCTGTTGATTGGTGGAAAGTAGTTCCATGTCACTTCATTTGGAAACTTGAAGAAAGTACTGAAGTCGACTTTAGGGGAATTGTGAATAACCTCGACAGTAAGTTGGAAACAAGGAATGAAGAAGAATGGAGAGAGTCAGCCTGTGAGATGTTGCTCTTCCGAGGTTACATTGAGGTCTCCAACTTTGACGGTGTACAACGTAATCCTCAGAAGGGAGAAGAATTTTTTTCAGAAGCAGAAAAGGAAGCCATGAGAGTGACGGATGACGATGAACGTCAAGCATACATCACCGTCGTAACTGCAAATCGACTCTGGTTGCTTGAATCTACTCAAGAAGGGAACCCTGATGAAGGAGAGCGATCAAAGCTGATCACTGCACTGGAAAACAGCTGGATGAGAAATCGAAATGAGCGTTCCCAGAAACGATTTGACGCATTCATCGACGCCATTGCTGCTTTTGCATTAGCACGACTTGGACCAAATAAGTGCAAAGAAGCTGAACGAAGATATCAACGAGCGTTAAAGACCATCAAGACTAAGTCTTGGTGGTATCAGTCTCTTGGTTCAGTGATTGGTCGTCAAGGTAGAATGAAAATCGACAACCACAAAGATCATTATGACTTCATCAATGATGAGATAAAGTGTTACGAGAAAGCGATCGAACTAGATAACCAAAATAGCTCTGCAAAATGTGACCTGGCATTAGCCCTGTTGAGGTTTCCAGAAAGGAGAGACGAGGCACGAGATCTTATGGGAGAGGTAGAAGGAAATTCATGTGAAGTTATTCTAAAGAAAGGCCGTTTCTATCGACGAGATGGCGACAGGCAACGTGCACTTGAAGTCCTTCTAGAAGGACTAAACAGGATTGAATATGTCCATTCCGAACTGTACTATCTGATAGCGTGTTTGTACGAAGATTTTGCAAACCAGGCTAAAAAGAGGGGAAACTGGGGCGAGAAGATAAAATGTAACAGCGAGACGACGAAATATGTAGATAAATGCCTCGAAAAACAACCGACCCATTTCAATGCTATGAGATTAAAAGCAATTGCTTTGAGTAGGGACGGTCATAAAACCGAAGGGGAGGAAATGCTTCGTCGGGTAATCGAAATGTACCGACACTCCCCACGTTGCTTGATCGAAGCACAGAATTCACTCGCGAAGACTTTGTTCATTCACAACAACAAGAAATGTAATGGAGATGCTGCCAAAGCATATGAAGACGTGGTGGACACAGGAATCCTTATACTGAAGAAAATTGATATGTGGGGAAACAAACAAGTCAGTTATTTTGTCACCTCGGCTCAAGAAATTTTAGAGAGGTACTACAATGACTTGGAAAATGGCTATGTAAAGATCCAAACTTTACGAAACAAGTTGTCAGAAATTTGAAACGTGAATGGAATAAAAGAAATCTTCCATACAGGAATAGTTCTCTTTATAAGAAAAAGAAAAAAAAGAAACCAAGAGCAATCTAGCAAAATTTGCAGGTTGGATTCCCTGTTAGAGAATCTAGTACGTTGATTTAAAGGTGGTGAAATAAAAAAAGGAGATTTTAAGACTTTAAGTAATAAAAAATAAGTCTTAAATTTGAATCAATGGTTAATGAAATACAAGTCTTTATTTTAATTATAAATTTTCTCCAAAACAAATGTGAAACGTCAAATCATGATCTCAGAAAATAAAATCTATGTAATACACTCTCAAAAAAAAGTTCTGTAAATTTACAGAAAATAAAATAGGAAATGTAAAAGGAATACAAACATGTTCTTTCAAATATTTACCAGAAAATACCTCTATTTCTCGTTTAATTTTTTGTTTTATTTTCTGTAAATTTATAGGAATTGTTATCAGTGTATGTGATTATCACTTCTCTTTTGTTGTCATTTTTGTGTGTTTTTCTGTAGGCATGTCCCAGAGTAAGAAACTGTATTATTATTTTTGAGAAGATGTCAGTCGTATATTGTCGTGGAAACAATCTTGCGTACTCATTCATGGACAGTTCATTCGCTACGTATGTAAGGAAACAGATGTATATGGATTTCCAAGAATCTAACAAATTAATCTACACCATTGAGAGTCGGTGGCAGTATGATATATGAACTTTGAATTGAAACCTGTATACTCAGGGGTTTTTGGGAGGGAGGGGATATGTTTTGTTTTTATCATAATGGATGTCTCCAATCATGTCATATTCTTTAATGTTTATGTCTTTAACTCAGATTTAACTTCACCATAAATTTACATTTGCTTTCTTTCCGTTGATGTATATATTACACATTGATTATTTTGCTCATGGAAGTGATACGAACTTGATTAGATCTAGCAAATTAGTTCGTGACGTCATACTAACTATGTGCAGGACAAGACGTTTTAATGGTCTTAAATGCATTATCACTAACCAAATGTTTTTTTTAATTGCATGTCAGACTTAATTTGATTGCAAGTAAATACTCACATTAACTATTCAAGTAATCATACATATACAGATCTTTTATACCTGCAAAAACCATACTTTATCAATTTCTTTCTCTTTCTGCATACATATTTGTCCCATGCTAAAAATAAATTAATTTGAGTAAATCGTTAGAGGTAGGTATTCAGACACAATAGATTTTTCAGTTTTAATATGCATAGTTTATGTATTTCATTCTCTTGGTGAATGTATGCTTTAGGATAAACGAACACAAAGAGATGTCGTTTGCATTCTACAACAGTGTTGGAATAGAATGCAATAGATACAAGTTTTTTTTTTAGAAAATCTTAATTACTGTTGTTTGCAAAATCCAGATCACGGGTCGTACGAAGTTTTACATGAGTATATGACATCTGAGCATGGTGTGTACAATCAATTCCTCCTTCTCTATTGAACAATGTTTCATTGCATTGGACTTGAAGTTCAATATGGAGTGCAATATCAGATAAGAAAACATTGTGATCGATGATAGACAGATACACAATAAAACAGGATAATATGCGCGATGTCAGTTTCACCGTGTTATGATGACAAAATTACTTAAAGGGCTATGGCGCTAAGTACGGTGTTCCTCCAAGGGAGATGAATTCACAAAAACGAAGGCCTAAAGTAGTGATGTGAATCTACCTGTAAAAATCGCACTTCTACAAATTGTGACTACGCCAGTGTTCCATCTCCATTCACAAGGTTTTCGGAGAGTCGTTGTGTGTAAGTTAGTTCGTAGGACCAAAATCATTTTAAACTTTTAAACATCAATTTTTAAACAATCAAATCTTTCCTCTAACTCATTCCTACATCTTCGTGCACCACTTTTTATCGTGGATAAGCAGCTTTATGGTGACGACATGAGGGAAATCACTCTATGTTTATCAATATCACTCTTTTTATCGAGAATAGCATGGTAACGGATTTAAATGTATCATTGGCCACAAGATTAGCACACTAAATTGTAGAAAATTTCAACTTTTCTCAGTAAGTGGAATTTGACATATCAATTATTAGCCCCAGGTATGTATTGGTATTAGGTGGTACCAGCATTCTGTGAGGTTGGTATGAGGTAAAATGGGGGGGGGACATACTATGAAACGATATGACAAATGTGGTATATAAGAGGTAAGAAATACAGTTAACATAGCAATGACAACAGGTTTTGTTTACTTCAAAAATTTTCAGACAGTAGTCTCGATCTGCTAGTGTAATGCTTATAATCATATATTTCCAAAAATGGGGCACACGTCATTTCCTTTAATATTTGACACACAAAAGGAGTTCGTCTATCTTTAAGTGATTGTTCTCAGGAATATGCTATCTGTAACAGTTGCAGGTAATCTCTTCCCAGGGATCATCAATTTTTATTTGCAATATTATAGTTAATATTTTATTTGACGTCTGTCTCTGCATGATAAATCTTTACAAACGTTGCTTATTTACGATCATTCTTTGCACGTATAACAATCGAACATTGTGTGTATGTAACCGCTTTCGTATCACAATAGTACTGTTGGATACGTGAAGAGTATACCTTAAACTTGTGAACGCTTAGAGTAAGCAAAAAGACATTGACGTTACATGAGGTTCAATACGACGGTCAATCACCATTAAACTTCAATTTGGTAGTTTACACGATTGCAGCTTCCAAACTGCATGGTGTCGCATATGTCATGTCATTTTGTACTGGGAAAAGGAGTCAGACCACTGATGATTATGCAGGTATACAATGATGAGACTAGGCCCTATTTCATTTTAGAGCACTGATGTATCTACAAGTGCCACTTGTTCCTTCCAGGACACATACCGTACCCCCATCCCCCACCAATAAATGTTGCGTCACGACGGTCATCACTGAATTTAAATAACAGTATCTTTCACTCGAATTAAGAATTAAGATTTATATCAATAATTCGAATTTGATATCAATAACATCTAGTATAAATTTAGAGAAAACTAGTACCGCAATTTTAAAATATTACTATGAGCACATAAAACCGAATTTTCATACTAAACATCAATTTTGTCCAGATATCAAGTGATATCAATATCATTTATGTAAATATATAATATGTATAACTATGCACGCTATATATCCCTGATATTAAGAACTAATTTCCAGTGATCATCGTCAAGAAATAGAGATAGAAAAATTCAAACAAATATGTACCCAATCAAGCGATGGATGGAACGAGAGCGTTACTTTGCGTTTCAATTAGATCTATAATTTTTCATAAAGGCTTTACGTTCATACCGATTCAATTTACAAATGTCAAACTATTCCTTAATTAAATTATTATCAAGACTAATTAACTGAAGATTAATAATTACATTCGACAAACCGCAAGGGTGGTTCCTAGTTAGTTGATTTATGGTTCGATCATTTTGACAGAATGCCGCCTTACGATATATGACGTAACACCCAAAATGCAGATCACAGTCGAGACAGTTATTTTTGCAATTTATTAGCGTACTCAATTAATATAGCCTCTTCAATGCGTCTCATCTTTCAGATCTTACTCGGAGCTATGAAGTTGTACAGTTGTACAATGCATTATCTCATAGCCCTGACGTTCGTACTACAGTACGTACTTTAACATATAAAAGACTTACTGATAACACTATTTCGTTTAGTTCTCCCCGATTGTGCATCTGTGCTATTATGCGGCATGAGATCCTGCGCTTCATCGACAATAGCTGCCAAAAGAAAACAAATAAATAAAAAGCGTGTAAAGTACTCAAAACATAGATTCAAAGGTTTTCAGAGTTTGCCTACATCATTTATGGATATTAGACGGGATGGATTTATGGCATTCGTCTCAAACATCGATTCATGTCTGAACATGTCTATGTATACTTGAACTTTGATTCTTTACATATTTTTATGTTATGTAGTGGCTGGAGAGCCAAAACAAAATCGACAATAGCTGCCATAAGAAAACAAATAAATAAAAGCGTGTAAAGTACTCAAAACATAAATTAAAGGTTTTCAGAGTTTGCCTACATCATTTATGGATATTAGACGGGATGGATTTATGGCATTCGTCTCAAACATCGATTCATGTCTGAACATGTCTATGTATACTTGAACTTTGATTCTTTACATACTTTTATGTTATGTAGTGGCTGGAGAGCCAAAACAAAAAAGACAAGATAAACGAATACAAGAAGAATGATTTGTTCATTTCAGGGCTTTCTTCTAGTTCGACTCACTAGTTTCTTGTAGGGGCAAAATTATACCTACACAATTTTAACAAAACAATCTGGGAGGATGTGAGCTTAAGGTTATTAAGCAGATAAAGGATATTCGAATTACAATCATGAAAAATTAAGCCGGCGTTACTCTTAAGTTAAATATGTTGAGAAGAGGTTACACTGATCAATGACTCACGTCGGCTGGGCCTTGTCGCTGGATCTGCCGATGATTGGAGCCGATAAGAAACATTGGCGGGCCGGTATAGTTGCGATTAATATGTAGGACAGTTCCTTGAAAGTAATGTAGAATATAGGGGGTTTTAGGGGTTCACAGTCTTGGAGTGACTGCCCCAGCGACGGATTGTTGACACAGAACGAAAGAGACGTCAGGGTAGAGAAAGATATTTTCAGTGATTAAAGTTCCATTTATTACTGATTGAACTGGCACATAAATTAAGCAAAAATCAAGATGATGAAAGAGAGATAAAACGACGGAGATAAGATGACAGAGGCCTACATATTGTACAGAGAGAACGACGTTTACGGTTTGATGTCCAGAGAGCCAGTGCCGACGGCGTGGCGAGGTCGATGGATTGACCCACGCTAAACTGCTAAGGGTCACGGGATAGATTGCCGACACTGGCCAATCACAGGTCAAATGGTTTACCTACGTAATTGAGAGAGGCGGTTGCCATCCTTGATCTACCAATCACGAAAGGATTGCGCAACCTTTCTGAGAACAGGGTCTAAGTTTACTATTTTTAATGTATTGTATTGTCTAATCTGACTGTCTGAGGGGAAATAAAGAAAAAGTTAACTAAATCTGGGGTAAACACCGGAAGACTGAACTTTGTACGACCTTTTGCGTACGGTGGGGAAGAATGACCATCTCTATACAACAGTAAAATACAAGGACGCCAGACAGTTCCTTGGGTGCGAAAGCGGTCAAGTCCCATGCAAAGTACATGCCGTGAATTGTGATCACAAATTTAAGTAGATGTGACTTTCCAGGTCTGATCTGACAGGAAGCAAGTCCCTTTGTAGAATTAGAAAATGTGTATTATGGATATTAACGACGTATCCAAAATGTGGACTAGTAATACTGATAGGGATACTGATGAAGGATCCACACAGATGACACCATTGGAAGCTTCAGTTCCAGGATTACTGAGTTCCAAGAAAGGATATGATGATGTACTTATGAATAACTATATGACGTCAACAGGATGATGAGCTGAAATTGATTCCCAAGTCCAGCACAACTGCTACTGAGTACCGGAGGGGTCTGACTTTGGAGTCTCTCTATCAACTGAAGGCTTTAGCTTCTTGCTAGAAAAGATGTCGCTCACAAGTGGGGTCAAGTTGATACCCTGGGGGGCGATGGACTTGAAGCTAACAGCAGCTGGTCAATGTCATAAACTGATGAAGGTCATACTTAAAAAATTAAACAAAGAAATACTTAGGAGCGGTCAGTCTATTTGATAACATTTATGGCGCTCAATTTATATTTAAGTCACCTTAATTTTGCCTGTTTAATGCAATCGAAATTACTTCATCAAAGAATTAATCATTAATTAATTTATCAAGTGTGCAATTCATAACATTCCCATTATTTTACATTAAACATCTGATATATTGTCCTTAGCTACAAACTTTACATCATCATACCCGCATGGTCTTCCAGTTATTTGAATTTTACACTTTCTGTAAGTTCCCTTCAATATCCCTTGTTGGATAAAAAAAGTTAACCTTCCTTCTCCTTTATTTTTATCGAAGTCAAGAATTACTTAGCGACAAAATTGCTTCGGATTCATGCAGCATGTATGAGCGTTGAAACACTATGTACGGCCCAGAAGAGCCTGGTGGCAATTCCACTTGTATAGAGCCACGCGCGCCCTGGATCTGATCAACTATCTTTTCAACATGATTTCATGAACATTTCTGTGGGAAGGAGCACATCATTGACTTTCTTTGCTTTTCGCTTCAACTGCAGCTTTCAGTAGTCTTCTTGCACTCACAAGAAAAATCATTCTCCCGGTAAAATTTCTGAAAAGGGAGTATAACAAAGGAACAGCTAAGCAGACTCTGGTATTGGATCTCAGTGACACGTTGCTATGTGAATTTGTCTGGGCACTTTTCAATCATATTTGTTTACATCTGTACATCTGTTCAACCGAACTGTTACATATACTGATCGACCCATTTCCCTGTTGCAAGTGTCCTCCAGAGCAGTCCTAAAATAGAGCTGTTAGTCATATTAAGTATGGACACAGGTTCTGATGAACAAATCCGTTGACTAGACACCCGGATACTATTTCGTTCCACAGCAGCTAAAACACTGGCATTTTCCTACATATCATGTCATCACAAAAATAAATACCTGAATATATATTGTTTAGGAATGAAAGCGAAAGGTCTTACTGGTATATTTTCATTGTAGCTCACAGGAATTGACGCTGTAGTTCAAGTTGATGTTCTCGGTGAGTAACTAATGAGTAAGTTATGTTTCCCAGGTCTTTGCGCGACATTCTACTAGGTTACGGTGGCTTTTTGTCGGAGGATAAGGT
Organism: Stichopus chloronotus; assembly: GCA_021234535.1. NCBI lineage: Eukaryota > Metazoa > Echinodermata > Holothuroidea > Aspidochirotida > Stichopodidae > Stichopus > Stichopus chloronotus. Next base: position 5,691,049 of record CM037834.1, read on the forward strand.
TAGGGATTAGAGGTTATATTAAGGTTAATGCATGCAGTTGAGCATAGGAGCACGAACGTACTTTACAAGTCTGCGGCCCTCAATAACGCCCACCATTCTCCTTTCCTGTTTTGGAACTTATTATGTAAGGAGAATAGGAGGTAAAACAAAGTTTATGAATCTTGAACTTCAAATTTAGGCACACGCAAAATCGCAGTACAATCGCGATACGCACAATCCTGCTCAAGCAAAACAAGTTAGAGAGTTCTATAAAATGGCCTTGACATGATGAGCATACTGTGATCATGCAAGAACATTCTGATTCGGATGATATCAGGCAAGACTGGTGATACCTAGTAAACAATTTTCGAAGGTATGTAATTGACGCAACATCAAGTTATAATTGTTAAATGGGCATTATTACTGCCGGATCGAGGTCCTTGCTTGGGAAGGACCAAACGATGGCACAGTGATATGAAGGGGAGGTCTAAGAAGAGCGATACAGCCTCCCTTTTAATTTGTTGTTGTTGTTGTTGTTGCTGTAACTGATTGTGTCAGGAAAACAACGCGAAAACAGAGAAAACTGGCAATCAAACCCTTGTTAGGACAGTGACGGCGCAAGTGCATCTTTCATGGGCGATGGGGGTAAGACGAGGCAGCCATGCAGTGACGTTTCTTGGTTGGCTTGAACAACGGTATGACCTTGAAGTGTTGATGCCTAGGTGCACACTGGATCATTGGTTGTCGTCGTTTCTAAAGGGATCTTACATCTTAAATGGCCTTTGTTTCGACAACTTGGTTACTAGGGTAGAAGAGATAATATCATCTGACAATATTGGCCTATTCCTCAGTTACCACATCGGACTCACTGTGATCAACTTATCCCAATTAATTGGAATTCCATTTATTCCATTTAATTCCACCAGATGACGATCAGAGACAAGCATACATGGCAGTTGTAGTTCCTAATCGACTCTGGGTGCTCGAATCTTTCCAAGCAGGATACCCATATCAAGAAATACGATCACAGCTAATCACTGGCTAGTAAAATGACCTGGAAAGAGATCCAGACCAAGAGTTCTCGAAAACGATTGCTGGTCACCATCTCGTTTGTATAGACAAGATAGCGACAGGCAATGAGCACTGAAAGTCCAGCGTGACGGAGTAATAGACTTGAATATATCGGTTCCGAAATGTACTATGTGATATCGTGTTCGTTTAGTTTGTGAAGTTTTTGCAAACCAGGCTAAAAGGAGGGAAAACCGGGGGAAGAAGACAAAATATAACAGAAAGGGAATGACATACCCTAAACAAATAACTTGACTCATTCCAATGCTATGATAATAAAAGGATTTGGGGAGTAATTCTGGCTAAATGTTCCATCATTACATGCAACTGTATCATTCTGAAGCTTGCGAAATTTTCGATGACAACGATTTCATCAATGTTAAGTATCATTTTGGGGGGGGGGGGGTGGATATGTAGTACACATTTTGCTATGCTTATACAAGTAAATGCAACATGTTATCATAACCTCTGCTATATGTACCTTTCCCCGCTCTATGGTTTGCGCTGGATCCGACATTCTACTTCTTGACCTACGATCAACATGTGTTTGATGATGTCCTCACTTCATTTTTTTCCGCCAAAAGCTACATCGTTGGTGACAAGAACTTGATTGAAAGAAACTACAAGTAGGAACAGACAGTACAAGGTACCCGTTTAGTTCGTAAATTAGAGAACAGTCTGACCAATGAGTATGATTTATTACGCCACAACACAAGCACGGTAGAGTAAACATTCAACGTCTCCATGTCCATAGTTTACCTTTGTTTTACATATGCTGATAATTGTTAGTTGAAGATTTCTTTCTCGTCGTTTTTATTTTTTATTTCTTTCCACATTCATGCTCCTTGCGAATTTGTTACTCCATACATACTTTAATCGAATTGCATTAACTTTACATTTCGTGTGTGAATTGATATTTACAAAGATTTGTTAATTGCAGTATCCCAAAGAGTATCTAGTAACATACGAGCTAATGGAACTGTAGTACTAACAGACAATGAGTGCTTATCAGACTTTCATTTCGGTTTTGTCAAGTGATAACCCAAGATTATCGAGAGATAATCCAAGGTTTTGTTATTGATTATCCAAGATTATTGACATACAACTTCAGAGAATCTAAGATTATCTGTTCAGAGAACTTTATAGAATCTAAGATTATCTGTTGATAATCCAAGATTATCGAATTTTTTTTTCGTAAGCCTGGTGTATCGGTGTGGAGCCACCTTTCGTGTGAACCTTTTCAATGTAGGGTACCTAAGGACAATGTTTGGGAAAGAATTGTCTATTCAGTAAGTTTTTATGTCAATATTCAGTTACAGCATTTGGAATGTTTGCATACAGCCTACCTAAATATTACTTTGATTCAATCAGCCTTTCGCGTGACCTCTTCAAGGTTCAGTGCTTCAGGACAATATTTGGGAAAGTCCTGGAATTTATGACGGCCTTTCGGGTGTGATAATAACTCTATCTAGTGTTAAAACAGTGGAAACGAGTCACTAAGGTCAAGCAATTCTAACCATGTATTGAAACGGCAACAAATCGCGATGGTTTTGGAATGAATATACAGCTAGTTGATGGTTATAGTTACCTAAAGACGGTATGGAAGTTAAAACTATTTTTGCATTATGCTAAAACAAAAGGTAAGGCATCGTCAGTCTCTCTTGTATAAGCAACTACAACGTTTTGAGCACTTTAAGTCACCTTCTGGAAACTGAATGGTCCAACTTATAGTCATCCTAAATCACATGGCTTGTATTGACCAATGAACTCTTGCCCTTCATTGTAACAGAAACCGTACAAGATTAACCTTTCGTCATAGCAAGTAGAAGATCTTGAAAACAGTAATTAATGTTGTGGGTTTTATGAAAGGTTTGTAAAGCATCTATAGAACAATTGCACAGTGCATGCAGCAATGGTCTACCGTAGAATCGCATAGGCCCTACCTGGCTTTTATTCAGGGAACCAGGACTTGGGACTAATTAGCACGAAGTACTATTAATGCATGCTGCAGAAGATAAATCTACTCTTTTTACATGTATATATGTTCAAGTTGACAAGTATAAAACGATGACCTTCAATCGTTTTAGCGAAACAAAATATTCAAAATAATTACACGCACTTGATATTAACATTGTAATCCCTCACGGCCCAATAAGACATTGCTCCCGACCGAGTGCTTGTTACCACTCCAACCCTATAATTAACTTACATTTTCGCATTTCATAAGAGCTGTTCAAACTTAACGTTTGGAAAGTCCCGACTCTACCAAACATTGCGCAATTTTTGTTCACGATTTGCGACATGTACTTGCAGATTCAATAAAGACATCATCTGAATGCGCAGGAGCTCTTTTTAATGGTGCAAGTTCATCGGCAGCAAAAGTTCACTTACATTCACTAGCACTCATGGTGACAACAATCTTAACGTAAAAGCAACTCCAGTGTCAATTAAAATTAGAGGTAAGTACAGCATACCTCTTTCCAACTCACGTTGACTGTTGACGTCATATTGTGGCCGAGTCTGTGTTTTCCAGGTACAATCTATACCTTTAAGCGTCGTCGTTAATAGGAATTAAGACCTTGTTTACCAGGCTCATATTTTAAATGAGTGCTTTACGTATACCTGCAGGTTTAATCTGCTTACTTTTCTGCCTGTGGTCGTCAAGGATTATTCTTCTGCTGCGATTGTCAAGGGGACATAAAGAAATTATTGAATTTGACAAAAATATATCTATCATTTCATTGGTTTGTTTTAGTACTGAGATGTATATCTAGCAGTCATATTTGACGAGAATTAACAGTTTCTTTTTTCTACGTAGTTGAGATGCATGGTATATTCGACCGAAAATATCAGTCGCCTTAACTCGGCAAGATCAGGGACGTAGCCCCTGTGGGTTGTTTTTTTGTGAGGGGCAAGACCGACTAATCGCCCCTATATTTGACCACAGTCCTAGGGGAAGGGTGTTAGGAGAGGGGCGTTGAGACTTAAGTCAGGGTTTCAAACGAGTCAGTCTACAGATAGGCCAAGGAGGCATTATGATAAGTCCCTTGCATAAAAGGATAATGTTTTCCCTTCTTAGTTGCCTATTCATTCTGCAAATCGACCTTCTTTTGCCCCTGTACCCATGAACCTAAAATAAAGGTTAAAAACTATTGAAGGGGGGCTGATGGCCTTCAAAACTATCTAAGCGGAGCGCCACATCAATTTATGCGGAGCGTACAAGAAACGTTTTGGCTTTTCAAACCCTCCAGATGGCCTGAAACTTCACTTCCCGATTGTTCCACGCTGCATGTACCCTTGGAATGTAGCCTTGGAATACGGATTTCATGCTTGCAGTTTCACAATTAGACCTAATGAGATAAAATCAACGTATGAAAAATGGTAATATATATATCAGATTTGTTGAGATGATACAAGAATCATAATGACTTATTCGTCCTCTTTCATTTTTTCTTGGAGATGCTGGCAAATAGTAGGGGAAAAGCTGAACGTACCTTCAGGCTCCATGTTTTCATTGGCTTATAATGACTTATTTTAAGCTTGTAAACAAAAATGAAAATTGGGATACACGGTTGAGAATTATCTAATGCAACTAACCCGTAATGCGCAGAAACCCTTTGAGGAAACTCCCTGGCAAAACATGACCTTGTTGCCTGCACGCGTGTTGAAACATTGCGAATATTGGAACATTGGAAAAGTAGAAACATTGTTTTTTGATTCCATGACAAAATCAATATCACAGGGTTGATTGACAATGCGTCATTTGTGAAATAAATATGCCGACCGTTCTGCCGCGGATTCCACCCCTAGCTGCATACTCGTATACTGCGTATAAGCAACAGGCGCATACATGGCCAATCCAAACCTCAAATCAACGATTTAACACCTTTATGAACACCTTGTTTTAACTGAGTTATCAATATGTTTCGTCTTAGTTTTCAGTGTCATAAAAAGATCACACTTTTAAAGTCCAGAATTTTTCCAGTCCCCTCCTCTCAGTTTAGGCCTATCAGTTGTCCTCAACTCCGTCAACCTATCATTCCTCCCTTTTTTTTGCTCTTCGTTATTTTTCAACACCATCCATCATGTTCGCAAAAAAATCTGAAGGGGCACTCTGCCTCCTGCCCCGACGACCCCCCCCCCCCCCTCGCTGGCAACGCCACTGGGCAAGATACGAAAATTCGTGACTAAATTTGGTAGGATACATTATATGACTTTCAATGCTTTATTACATAGTTATTGGAGACCGATAGATGTTTATGCAAGAATGTTTCAACACACACATTTTCCTGTACATCCGCTTCTCTCTCTTTCTCTCTTGCGTTTAGATTCGATCTACTCCGAATGAAATCATGTTTACTGGAAAATGTCTGTTGTAGACAATCTCAGCTGTTACATGACAATTAATCGATAAAGTGAAATGCTCCTCATTTTCCTGGAGCTTTCTTAATTGTTATGTGTATGCATATGTACAAAATTATTGAGGCTTGAGTGTGGCCTTGTTTCAGCAAAGGCGATATCCTGACATCTACTCATTACGCTTGAAGATGAGCCAATTCGTTTGACAGAGATTTTTTTATCTCTTATCTGTCACTCTTTCTTTGTTCGTCAATTGTTGTGAACTTCACAGGCTATGTACTAGAAAATAAAACAGTAGTATTATGTGCACACTAATCGCTGAAATAAAATAACCGGTATTCACCAATATGAAAATCATTTATGACGTTGATGTATTTTTACCCCCTACATCTCTTTTAAAAAATATCTGTGTCATTATCCTCATGCCCTTGCTGTTAGCTATTACAGTGCACACACATTGATCGACAGCACTATTTGACATTCATGGCTAACTTACTTTTGCTATGCCAAACCCAGATAGAAACTATTTTGTCGATGCATTGAGTATCTAGTAATGTGTAGAATTTTCGACAGAATGAACAAAAAGTTCCAAAGAGAAAATTGCATTATTACAGTTAGAGCATATTAACTTGACAGTTGGTGTAATGTTAAATTATATGAAAGTCCGATATAGAAATATGATGAAAAAAAAGTTGTTGCGAAAAGTCTCGCCGACAGCCTAGAAATATGCACACAATCGATTTGCCTCTAAAGCAACTGATGTGATTTAATAAAATAACTATTGGCACGAAATAGATGGCTTGGTCTCTAGGTGTTAAAGGGGCTCATTGAGTTGGTATCGATAAGTTTGTGAGGCTTTTTTAACGGTGCAAACAGATGACAATGCCTACAATAAGCATAATTAGTCAAGTTTCACATCCAATAGTAATGAAAAACTGTCAACATTTGATTTTTTACCTTAACTTGAACTGGCTATGTGCATATGAATTAGTACTAATATGAAAAGTGTCTGGTCACAAATTTTCAAACACCAAATTGAATCGTTAATTGCTCACTCAATCATAATCCTTTGTATGTGAAATATTGGTATCCTCTTAGTTTGACCATTTGTCATCAGTATGTGAAGGAAACTTGATAGTTTTAGAAAAATTTATTGAGTTCCATGAAACAACTCAATGAGTCTCTTTAAATACGGTTAGAGACAAATGACAATTTGAAAGCCCTAAGCAGGGATGTCAACTGGTATTCTTTGGTTATCAAAAACAAGATTAAAGGGTTTGGGATTCTCCCATGGTTGCGTTAGTTCGAGCATGGTATCACATCAAACGTCCCTTAATGCAGGGAGGTGCAACAGATGAGTCCACCACATAATACTTAAGTCCGCGTCACTCTAGCGGGATTCAATACGCAATTCAACTTTAAACTACATAAGTGCAAATTGATTTGATCATAAAAGTTGTTCAGAATAAAATAGCGTCACAATTTCTCTCACTCCTGGATTTCTTGAAAGAGAAAAATCAATTTCGCACTTCATATGGTCATTAACGTAAACGGCAATTCAAGTTGTACAATTTGAGCTGAAAATTGAATCGTGATAATGTGACCCGGGCTTGAGGTATACGGTTGATACTACTTTTCATGGAAAGGAAATTGGGTATGTAAAAAATTTCAATTCCCTGCGTTTTTGGAGGTTTACTAAGAGAAAAATCAGTATACCATCGATTTGTTTGTATACTCACTGGCAGAACTTATCGCGCAAAGAGTCTAACAGAAGGCTCAAATAATATATTAGAAATAGTTGAATTTTCCTAAATTTATCAACAGAATCATACCATTCAAAACGTTGATACATTTCAAAAGGTACGGATTTTTCAGGTACACTCCCACATATAATCCTGCAGATTACAGTTCGTTGCTGCTGAAGTAATTACAAGATGTAACAATAATTTACATGAGTCACTTTACGACAAGTTGTTTCATATTATATATTTCACCCTTATCATTTTAGATATAGGTAAAGAATATTTTCCTCACACTTTTCAGGTGTTACAATGTCCGACCGCACTGATCCTGCTGCTTTATGGAAGGTAGTTCCATGTCACTTCATTTGGAAACTTGAAGAAAGTGCTGACGTCGACTTTAGGGGAATTGTGAATAACCTCGACAGTAAGTTGGAAACAAGGAATGAAGAAGAATGGAGAGAGTCAGCGTGTGATATGTTACTCTTCCGAGGTTACATTGAGGTCTCGAACTTTGACGGTGTACAACCTAACCCTCAGAAGGCAGAAGAATTCTTTCTAGAAGCAGAAAGGGAAGCCACGAGAGTGACAGATTACGATGAACGTCAAGCTTACATCACCGTCGTAACTGCAAATCGACTTTGGGTGCTTGAATCATTCCAAGAAACTAGTCCTGATGAAGGAAACCGATCAAAGCTACTCACCGATCTAGAAAATAGCTGGATGAGAAGTCGAGAAATCGAGTGTTCTCGGAAACGACTCGACGCATTCATCGACGCCATCGCTGCTTTTGCTTTAGCACGACTTGGACCAAATAAGTACAAGGAAGCTGAACGAAGATATCAACGAGCATTAAAGACCATCAGACACTAAGTCTTGGTGGTATCAGTCTCTTGGTGCAGTGATTGGTCGTCAAGGTAGAATGAAAATCGACAACTACGATGATCTTTATGACGGCATCGATGACGAGATAAAGTGTTACGAGAAAGCGATCGAACTGGATCCCAACAACAGCTCTGCAAGATGTGACCTGGCATTAGTCTTGTTGAGGTTTCCAGACCGAAAAGATGAGGCCACAGATCTCATAAACGGCACAGGAGAAATGTCATGTGAAATCATTCGAAAGAAAGCCAGCTTTTATAGACGTTTAGGAGACTTAGAAAAAACTTTGAAAGTTCTGAGCGTTGGAGAATGCCTTGAGCATCCTAAGGCGAATATATTTTTGCTGTTATCTTGTGTGCATCACGATTTAGCATTCCAAGCGAAAAATGAAAGGAACTGGGGTCGTCACACAGAATGCAACAACAAGGAAATGGAGTATCTGGATAAATGTATTCAACTTGACCCGTTTAACTTCACTGCTAAAATGAAAAAAGGAATCGCTCTGTGCAGGTCCAAGCGTTATACTGAGGGAGTGCCAATGCTTACAACAATCATTCAAGACTTTGCGCACATTCCAGAAGACGTGATCAATGCACAACGTGCTCTGGCCAATACGCTATTCATACAGAACAAATATAAGTGTAACGAAGAAGTTGCTCGAATCTACGAAACTCTCATAGACACAGGGATACGAGTGATAAAAAGCACTGATTCTGCTAGTAGACAGAAGGTTTTCAAATATATCCAGAATGCTAAAGAAAGGTTGGGATGTTATTACAATTCTGTGGATGGTGACGGAAGACGGTTGCAAACTTTACGCAATAAGTTATCCGAAATCGGATTCGATGGTTAAAACAGGGTGTCGCCAACCAGTTTTTATCCGGGAACACCGCCTGCCTTAAATTTGAATTTCCTCAAGAACGAGATCTTTATATGTGTACCAGCAGGAGTCACCACTGGAAAAGTTCGACACTAACAGCGATTCACACATGCAAGAAGTATGGCGCTGATGCTCCGAGATCCAACAAACGTCTAACCAAACTTGGTGGATGGAATTTTGAAGGTGTCATGAATGATCCACGTGTCCAGGGTGTGGCAACTTTCACATGATTCGTGAAAAATTTACACAGTTAATTGACACTTGCATCATGCCTGGTCTACCACACCGTGTTTTCAAGTTATTTGCTGGTCAGAATCAACGTACGATAAACACATTGAAGTTGAGAATCAAAATAAAGCAGAAGAGGCGAAAAAAGTAATGACAGGGGGGATAAGGGGTATGACCCCTGTTCACCCCCCCCCCCCCGAAAAAACTTCTTGGCATGCAGTGCCCATTAGTTGAACTAATTGTATCCAGTGTCAGGGCTGCATTTTCGAAGTCATACATACTCCTTCCCGGCCTGACAAGACCAGGATGGCTAAATATGGCGCTGTGGCATATGTCTGTCACTTCGTGGGTTTCACTGTTCTGTGCACGAATAAGCATGCTGTCTACGGGGGCACGAACGTGAACGTACAATCACGAAAATAGAATGAAAATTGGGATCGGTTGAACACTGTCTAACATAATTAGATAATTATTTTTGAAGGACTCGACAGCACCAGTGATAAAACAAATTCAACTCTAAAGGAAATGAAGAATACTAGGTCATCAATATGGACACTAAAGGTACTTGGTTAGAGACAATATAAAGTGTTCAATAAAGTGGTCAATACATACGAAGACAATACAGAAGATTCCTAAAATGGCAAACTCTAGCTAAAAATCAAAACACTCCATGACCTTTTCCCTCTTATTGCTATACAACTTGTAGGAACCTTTGAGTACATTATGATAATGACCACATTGTGTCCATCAATTTGTAGTAGAAGAAATATTTTGACCCCAGGACTAAAAAATAACAGGATTTTCTGTTCCCAAATAACCGTAGTTGATAGTTGACGTGAATCTTGAATAATGCAAACAATCCCCCCCCCCCCCTCCCCGCCAGTTACACTGGTCCTGCAAAGTGTGCCATTTCGTGAGATCTGTCAACTGTTTTTGTGGACGATCGTCATATAAGCGATGAGTGTCAAAGCCTTCAAAGATTTTACCCTACGAAATCAAGTTAGTTTTATTCCTTATAAAATCCCCTTGAACAAAATCTGTTATATTAATGGTGAGTCTGCCAAGCGGAAATTTTTGTGATCTGCCATTTTTTTTCCAAAAATGTCTCGTGCGCTACGCAACAACATCTAATGGTGCTCCGCTTAGATAGCGTGGGAGGTATAATCAAGCTTATTTTAGTCCTTTGAAAAGCCTCCATTGAAACCTATTATGGTCATAATGTGAATTTGAATTGCCATTTCCTTTTGATCTGGCCATTATTTTAACAAATATTCCTGGTACGCTACGCAACAAGTTGTGGGGAAAGGGGGGGGGGACTAAGTATGGATTGTATCACATGTTTTGCCTTAAATAGTGGGGATCTCCAAGTTGGAATCGACAGACTGTCCAGATGAATGTGGCTGTTACAAACGAAAATAATATTACTGGTGTTAATCGTTAACAGTTCAGATAGTTAAGTCCAATATTGATATCCACACAAGAACATCTTCGAGAGTCTGCACATTCCTTTCAATTAACTTCTTTTCCTTAATATCGTCCCCTCCCCACCCCATACTGAAGGTCTTCCTAAGCTTACACAGGGGTATGCGGTCCCAGTAACAAATTTGTTTATGCACCCAACGATACACATTGCCAGAATCATATGTTGGAGAGTGATATTAATGAAAGTGTAAATTTCAACACAAGCTACCTTACAATTAGTATGTTTACAATGTAGTTCAATGCATGGAAAGTGTTTTTTTTTTTTTGGTTCTTTTGTTTGTTTTTGTTGGTGTTGCTGCTGACGTTTTAAGAAGTAAAATGAAAACGAAAATAAAAATAAAGAAATAAAATAAACCGACGCTATGATCCAGTCGATATGGTGGCTCTCCGCTCAGCCTACCAGTTTCGCGTTATTGGAATGTTAACAATATAACCCGATACATGGGAAGTGTGTTTTGGGCGTTTAACATAGTTTTGAGTTGTAAAAACAAAAACAGGACGCTATGCGGCAATCGATATTGTGACTCTCCGGTTAGTTCCGTGTAATTTCAAGGCTGGCAAGCATCTCCCCTATTAAACTGAGACCCCCCCCCCCCCCTCTTGGCAAAACCTTGCCCAAGAGTCTGCTTGGTCGTTTCCACGTTTTCTTTCTGGTGGCCGGGGTTGAGACCCGTGTAGATCGTGTGAGATTTGAAGATATTAATGAGTCTCTGAGTTTTTCTTATACTATAGAGTATATTTGCAGGAGGATGCCATGTCTCATCATTGACCACACCTGCTCAGAAATGATGAAAAGATAACGTGTTTACATTACATGAGCGAACAATACTTGTTAAACTTTAGTAAGTTTCACAATTAAAAGAGTCACACAAATTCCAATATCATCTCGATTGATACATTAACGTAATCTATTGCTTCGTTATTTTTATTTGTCTCATGTGTGCAGTTTATCCTGTTGAATGTTGGATTATTAACCCCCCCCCCCGAAAAATCCTGGATACACGCCTGATATGTTCTACCATAGATGTATAACGTATGTACTCCCCATGCACCACTGGATTTTGGCCATTCCCTGCTATATATGCAAATACTAGAAGATTCGTGTACTGAATAGTCATGTAATAATGCCTCTTTGTTCCAGTTGAGGGCTGATTTGGGCCCCCAATTGGGTCCTTGTTGGGACCATCTGAGGCCAACCTATTCTGTCACTGGGCCAATCTTTGGACCAAGTTGGGCTTATTAATTTGACCGTAATGGGCAGTATAACTGTAGTCAAATGTGGCTGTTCTGCAAATTTCATGTGGTTGTTCATTGGATTGAAAGTTTTATAGTATTAGTTTTTAAGTTATAGTATAAGTTTTCAAGTATTGTAACTTTCAGGATGGAGGCATTTGTCTTTTTTTTTTTTTTTGGAATCCGTTGTATGAATACTGAATCCGTTGTATATGAAGTTTGACATTATGAGAGCCCAACTGAGGACCATCTTGATCCTAACGCCAAGCCAAATTGTAGGGCAACCAGACCGACAAAATCTCCATGAATGCCGAATCCGATGCGTTGCCTGGGTTCATTAGGTGGCTTTGACTCACCCTGGGGTGTTATAAATATATCTTGGAAAAGAATCATTCTTCTTTTTTAGGTCTGCTCTTTGAATGATTTTTTTTCTCTTTAGGCTTAATATATGAATGGAATATACCTATTGCTTAAATATTTATACTTAGTGATGTCACCCTTACATTTATAACAGCGTTTAAGATTCTGCTTGACCCAAGATTAACCTTTCACTCCAAAACAAACACACAATCGTAGAAATTAATTTCTTTGCACCGTTCTTTGCACATATCAAGCAATACATAAGGCTTTACTGCTTCCAAAGCTACATGAAAAATGTTGCATTGATATTAAATCAACAAAAGTATTAAATAAAAATAAATCTGGGATGTATATATTTAAGCTGATGCAGGGTGTTTTTATTTTTACAGCCCAGTATTATTTCGAGTATATCCCAGTATTACTTTGAATGTATTCTATTGTCATTTCCAATATACATCCTATCATTAAATCGAATATATCCCAGTGTGATTTTTCAATGTATTCTACATTAAAATAAGGAAAAAAATACTGCAGGCTGTTTTTTTTTTTTAATAAACCGTTGAGACCCTAAAGTTGGTAAAATAACTTACTTAATCCGCTATCACATCGTCCGTTACTTATAAACCTTAGAGTCGAGACAGTAGTTAAGGGATGTAGTAATTTAATACATTCCTGCATGAACATAATAATATATTCAAGCGTTAAATCGATATCATCATGGGATTAAATTGAGCTTATTCTACGAATAAATCAACCAGGCAGGTTCGATTAACATATCCTAGGATGACATTGATTTATCCTAATAAACAGAATATATTCTAATATAATTTATCATGAAATTAAAGTGAAATTATCTAAATCAACCAATTGCATTTGAGTTATATATCCCAGGTTTAATTTGAAGTTATACTATGACATTGAATATATCCTATTATTACATCGAATTTATTATACAATTAAATGGAATACATACCACCATTAAATAGAATTTACACTAGAAAAAAATTATGATAATCATCATGGCGTGAAGACACCTGAGTTCTACCGTCCATGTAATTTGTGAATTTAATCGTTACATAAATTCCATGGTACGGTAAATTCGATGTATGTAGAAAATATTCGAAATACTACCCGGATATATATATATATTTGTTTTAATACTGGTACATAAAAAACTCCCAATGATTGAATGAAATATATTCCATGATTATTTCTGCTTTAATCGTGGTATTAATTCTATTCATTCCCTCTAATAACTCGATTTAAAACCAGTATTAATTCTTAAGGGTTCGTCCCACGATTGCGATATCGGATAGGTTTGACAACATTTATTTGAGTCATTCTCTGGATTTACATGTAAAACAATTTAGAAAATGATACAACGAATCAAAACTATATTTAGATTACAGAAAAAACAACAGAAAAATCAGACAAAGAAAACAGAGAAGAAAAGTCAGCTACGAACGTTTACTCATGAGCAAAATTTCTAGAGATTTCTTAAATGGTTTTAAAGAGTGACACCATTGAATGCTGAGTGGGAGGGAGCTCCAAGAGTGGGTCCAGTAAAACGAATTGTTTGTTGCGAGGATGTCAGCCTAAATGAGGGAATAGGAAAGAGAATTGATGGTACATGTTAAGTGTGTATGTGTGTCTAATGTCGAAAGTGAAACATGGGTTTGAAGATATTTAGCAGAACATTGTTATACCAGAAGTATACAAAAATACCCATTTGGTGGCGATAAATATCGTAGACATGGAGAATGGTGAATTTTGAAAACAGATCACAGGTGGTTTGAGACGGATGATAATTAGCTATAAGGCGAAGAAATAAGAGGGGATAAATCCTGGAAAAATACGTGCCACGTCATAGAAGAGCGCAATAGGATAAGTGTGGATGAAACAGACTATCATACAGAATGAGAAGGATCTTACAAGGAAGATAATGGCGCAACCAAGCTATATGTTCAACGTTCTTTGAGATGGTTTTAGAGATGGCCTGAATGTGATCATTCCAAGTGAGGTGCCAATGGGAGGGTCTGGCGGCCTATTAGGAGTACTGAAAAGAATCGATGCAATTTTGTTTACATTCAATAATAACTTATTTGCAAGAAACCGTGAACGTACTTTGAATAATTCATTGCTAACATTAGAGTCTTTGCTAGCTTTAAAGTCTTAGAATCTTCATGGTAACAGCAAATATTAGTATCATCAGCGTACAAGATAAACTGTAACTTGCCACTAGCCTTACATGGATCATTATGTGTATAACAACAGAGAAGAGGCCCAAGAATGGAGCCCTGAGGAACACCACAATCAATAGGTAGGTAATTTGAATGTTAATTACGAATAACAACAAATGGTTTTCTGTCACTTAAAAAGCTCCTTAAACAATTAAGTAGGACACCTCGGACACCGTAGTAAAATGCAGGCGGGTGGGGGTGGGTCATTGTTTTAATTAATTGTTTTTAGTTTGCATAACGTTATTAATCACTGGTTGCATCTTATCAGAGTTGCCCAAAGCGTAAAGTACGGATCGTGCCGACATTTCATACCTTACGCAATATATGTTCCTAATGCACTGCTATAACACTAAAGACTATTAAAGAAATCACTTCCATGAAGCTCAGTCCATTTGGGTTAACTAATTCTTCAGAAGCAAACTTCGCCTTACAATTATTGGCTCTTCAACACTAATCTGCAAGTTAAAGCAACCTCACAAGTTAATACCAACGGTGAGTAGCAAACCTCTTTACAAACTCATCGATTCAAGTCACGTTAGCGAGACAGCCTTCTTTCAAGTAGGCCTACATATACAACGTTGCCAATGTCTTTTTTAGCCTTTTTCAATAATAAGAGGAAATTGTCCCTCATATATCTCAAGCAAACACTGTGAAGATACCGCATTTGTAACGTTCTTGTTTCTCTGCCAGTGTTTATCGTGTGCCAGAATCGTAAGGATTCCTCTGTGGCAATTACCAACCCAACGAAAAGAATGTCATTTTTTAACAAAATCATATACTACCCTTTACACAAACAGTATAGTTTCAGCCCAAAAATGTATATATTAATTGCTATAACTGTGAATATTTCTAAAGTCGTAGTGGAATTGGACTTTGGCGAGAAGTACTACATTAACTTTATTGCTTTATTGTTCACTGATATAAATGGAGACATATGTAAGTTGCAAGTATTATTCGAGTTGCAAGTATTATTAGACAGGTTTTCCTGTTCATTTTGTCTGTATTTTGTGTTTGGAAATACACATTTTTTTCTTCAGTCCGCTTTGCATACAATGTGAAAATTCATCCATAAACACCGAAGTGATTTCTTCCTGGTTTTGCTTAAGTTCCTTTACGTTTCTTCAGTGTATAGAATTTCTTGATCTTGCGTCAGCAAAGTCTTCAATATGTAATATACTTTTTTTTAAGTGGTGCGTTATGGAGACTTAATATGACCTTGCTTCAGCTGAAACAAAGTCCTGAAACCAATTTTGAAATCAAGCCTGCTTGCTTACAGAAATTATTTTTTCAGGTCACCAAATCTTGTGTGTCAAAGCTAGACTTTACACCAGTGTCGATCTACCTGCAGAAAATAAACAGCACGAACGTAACAACACAAATCGCTGCTTGAAATATACCAGATCTTCACCAGTCAGGGAAATGATTTATTTCCTGAATGTTATGTTTTCAACTCTAAATTTTGTCATCCCTAAATAGGCTGTCATCAAAACGTATTTCTATTGTTATTCAATGTTCGAATGATCTATTAATCAGTAGTAAACAGTACTGCAATAACACCGCGTAAAGGCCTGTCCACACAGAATGCGTTGTGTTCCGTTCCGGATACGACACGGCACGTCACTTTTATCACTTTTGCACGTAAATCAATGGAGCCGTCGACACAGGATGCGTTGCGTCACGGTCGATGCGGGAAAAAGGTTGACGCATCCTTCCGGATGGGTCAAATTTTGGCAAAGTCCATGTGCGTTCAGAAACAGGGTAGAACGGCACAAATACCTGCATGCGCGTACACATGTGCCTAGATATCGAGCGTGCGTGGAAAGTATTTCCAGAAAATGCGTGAGCATAAAGGCGCGTTCACACTACAACGATATCGGATCGGATTACGATCCGATTTTTTTATTTGTAGTAAATATCTTCTCCATCTCTGATCGGAAAGAACCAAAAATTTGTCAACTTGTGTAAAGATGTGATTTGTACCAGAGGACTACGAAAATGAACTGTTATCTAATTATTTCGTGACGTCACACCGACAGAAGGCTTGTATCGGACACTCGTGGTCCGATAAAAGTTGTCTGTCGGTGTGACGTCACGAAATAATTAGTATAAATTTAATTTTCTTAGTCATACGATACAAATTATTTATTTACACAAGTTGGCAAATTTTTGGTTCTTTCCGATCAGAGATGGAGAAGATATTTACCAAAAACGAAAAAAATCGGATCGTAATCCGATCCGATATCGTTGTAGTGTGAACGCGCCTTAAGAATATTCCTCATATCCGCACGCCCCGTCACTGTGGATCCTTTGAGTGCCGTGAAATACCGTATCACTTTAATGGAAAAGACAATGTGTAAAAGTTATGTTGACACCATGTACTACTACCATCTAACACTGTATTATGCCTCACGGTAATTATGATCATTTCCGTTGACCTAAGTGTGACTTCATCAGTCGGGCAGACACTACATCTCACATCCGGGCACTCACCAAACAAGTTCATCCGACTTACCGTCTAGTAGGAGATCGTGGTGACACACTATTTCAAAGCATTTTTGCCGTTTTGATCTTCAAGGCAATCCTCGATGGATATAATAGCGGGAGAAATCGGATACAAAGGACAATTAACAAATATGTACATGAAGTGAGAAGCAACACCTTTAGACAAATAAAAGAGAACTCTCGTACTCTCTGGAACGTTATAAAGGCTGTTAAAGATGCAACTGATCATATTCGCAACGACGAAAATCTAGGAAGGGAACTAATTGAACACTTCCGACGTTTTAATGATTCTATAAGCAAAGACATTCCTGTAACGTTACCAGAAATGAAGGATAGTATTTGTCCTAACCTAAATGCTAATCTGGTAAATCGTCAATTTCGTATAGTGAAAACGGGTATTGCATGTGGATCTGACAGCATACCGTGGTGGGTATTTAAATATTTTTCTTCTGAATTAGCTCCATTATATACAACCATTTTTCAGGAAAGCTTACAAAGTAGCAAAATCCTCATCATGTGGAAAAGTGCGGTAACATGTCACGTACCAAAAGTAAAGAATCCTATAAGTGTTAATAACTTTAGACCAATTGACTTAGCCAGCATTGGATTTAACTGTATGCAGAAATGTCTCCTCCCTCAGCTAGTGGATAGTATCGATATTTATGGAGATAAACGTCAGTTTGCTTACAAAAAAGGGGTATCATGTGTTGATGCAGTACTTTTATTTATCCATGAAGTTGTGTCATTTCTAAATAGCAAAGAAACATCAATATCCAAAGCTCTTTTCTTGGACTTCTCTAGTGCGTTTAATACTGTACTACCAAACCAGCTAATTAAAGATCTGTCAACATTTGTCAATGAGCCATGGCTTATACATTAGTTAGCCAATTTTTTTAAGTGGGTGGTCACGACAAGTCAAGTTAGATAAAGGACTGTCGGAAAGCTCTGAAATAGAAGTTGGTGTGCCTCAGGGGGGTCCATTGTCTGCATTACTGTTTATTATGTACACAGACGAAATCAAGTCCAATGATTTTCTTTCTGTGACAAAATATGCTGATGACACTGTTTTATCATGCAAAATATCAAAGAGTTCGTGTTCAGATGATCAGGTGCGTTATCAACAATCAGTCAATGAAATCGTCTCAACCTGTGATCGAAAGAACTTATTACTTAATCCAAACAAGTCTAAAGAAATTTGTTTTGCTAATATTAACATAAAACATAAGGGCCTATTGGAATCTAGAAATGAAAAGATTAGCATACATGAATCAGAGGTTGAGAGAACTTCGCAAACTGACTATCTTGGGGTATGTATTGATGACAAGTTGACCTTCAAATGTCATATATCAAAAATGCTAAGAAAAGTGTATTTTATTGTATCAAGTTTAGCTAATATTGTAACTTTCTTCAACGAACGAGCAAAGGAAAATGTTTTCAATTCATATGTCCTACCACATATTATTTATGCAGTGCCTGTGTGGTATCACTTCATTTCAACTTCAGAAAAGACCGGAATTAACAAATTTCTTAAATATACTTCACGAATATTAGGATTAGATTGCCAATCACTCCGTGATTCTGTTAATGCAACTGCTAAGACGGAATTTACAAGAATGACACTTAAAATTAAAAATGACAGTAATCACCCACTTCATGTACCTCTTTGTGACCTCTTAGACAAATCAAGAAGAAATCTAAGGAATCCTTCCATCTTGCCAAAATATAGAATCCAACTTTTTAAGAATTCATTTCTTTATCGTGCTGCAGTGCTCATCCAATCGGATAATTTAGTACCTCTTCTGTAGTTTCATTGAGTATCTTCAATTTTTCTTTTTTAACATATTTACAAAATTCTAACAATCTTAATCATTAGTTTTATACTTGCATACCTTTTGTAAATTATTTAATCTTTGTTGTAACGTTTTCACAGTATTGTTTTCTGAATATTTTTATACTCCTTTTTATGAATGCTTGCCATTTATACTGGTTTTAATAAATGAAATAAATAAACCACATGACCTTTGATCTTTTGATATCATCAATATTCGAAAAAAATTGTATCCTTTACTGTCTATATATGGCGTGTTTTTTTTTAACTTTTAGAATATTTCCACATAAAAAATGCTAAAAATTTGTTTGTTTTTTTTGTATCTTTAGAACACTAGGATATTCACGCGTTGAAATACTGCAAGTCATGTACTTTTCGTTTACATGACTTGTGACCTTTCTTCTATGACGTCATTGGTCGTCCGGACACTACACCTCATACCCTGGCACCTATTCACCAAGTTTGAGGTTCATCTGATTTAAGGTCTAGGAGGAGATAGTGACATAAGTGTACACACAAACAAGCACACGCACAAACGGGCCTCCCTTCTCTGCTCCTATCTTCAGGGGGAAATCGCTATCCATGTCTTTGTATATCACGAGGTACCCCACATGAAGGTTACTGGTCCACCAAGTTTTGATTGAATACTAAAAGGGGTGTAAGGTCGGCTATCATTTAAGTGTCATTTTTGGCGACTTACACCGCCGCTCAAGTAAGTGCAATGTCTCCTTCCTGTATACTACGCATAGGGATGAGATACGTTTATGGGAAAATGAGGGCCTCACCATGACTTAAACACTAGGACATCCCCCTCTTCACCATCATCCCTCCACCAACTCCGTCTTTCTTGCGATTCCAGGAAAGTGACAGCACTGGTTGAAGCAGTACATTCAGGGATGCCAGTTTTACCTAGCTACCAGATTGGTGTGTCATCAGCCCAAAGTCGCTAATTTGACACTTTCTGTCATTTCAGTCCACCTCCTCACCTTTTCGAAATGTGTGGATCCGCGCCAGTCAACAATCCCATATGTAGTACCATTTTTCATAGACTGATTTTTCTTCTCATTAATTGAGAAATTGCAGACATGAGATCATTGTACTTATGCTTGGTACATGTATCGTAGAACACATGGGAAGTATGGGGGAGTTGTGAAACCAAAACATTTCTCTCTGCCAACTGATGGTTTCACTCCGCTTAGATAGTACTGCTGGCGCTCAGCCTTCCCCCCCCCCCCCCATCAGTCTTTGCATCCAAATCGGAAGCCAGTCCGCTGCACAAAATCCTAAGTATGGGCCTGAATAACCATAAGATGTGGCTCCCCTCCCTCTTGAATAAAATTTGTTGTGTTGGAAATCCAGATGCAAAACGTGTTAGTCATTGCAATCTGGCAAATATTTTGTCGAAACGTTTCTCCGTGGCCTACGTGCCAACCGATCCTGGTGTTCCGCTTGAATAGTGCCAAAGGTGATACCTTGAAT
This sequence comes from Stichopus chloronotus, assembly GCA_021234535.1. Taxonomy (NCBI): domain Eukaryota; kingdom Metazoa; phylum Echinodermata; class Holothuroidea; order Aspidochirotida; family Stichopodidae; genus Stichopus; species Stichopus chloronotus. The sequence goes on from CM037834.1 coordinate 5,711,308, forward strand.
AACCAGGTATTTTGGTCTCCTTTAAAAATCCTATTCCGCAAAATTGTTGTACTGAATTGGACTTGAGAAGTACTATTCCCTGCAATGTGGCAGGTATTTTTGTAAAGATTTTCCTCGTGCCCAGTAAACTTATGGTGGGGCTCTGCTTAAATGGTGAAAATTCTTTTGCCTTAATCAGTATAATCATTCATGCCTCCAATACAATCCTCTTGAATGCAACTTGTCTCTGTAAAACACCGCATACCCTGGCTCTTGGTGCTCTTCGATCTGTATGCTCCTTCGGGCAGGGACATCAATCCTGTGGGGGGGGGGGGGCGACGAGGGGACACGGCCCTCCACACTTCGATAGGTGGGGATGTAATATCAAATGTCCCAAAACATTTCAAAGAAATATTTGGGCTGACTTTTGAATGTTAGGGGGATATTGTAACAAATCTCGCTCCAAAGTTTTTGTGAGTGACTGATGTAATTGCTAGACTGATAAATGAATGAATGAATGAAAGGTTTATGCACAGCCTCTACCTTGACTACAAGGCATGCACGGTCGTGCTGAAAACAAAATAACCAATGTTAAATAGTAAAAAACAATTTAAAATAATAGAAAACAAAATGGAAAGAACAATAAATGTATACAAAAGGCACTTACTTAACATTGAGCTTCATTACAAAATTATTCGCATTAGAAAAGAGAATGGTCAAAAGGGAACTCTAAATGACAATTTATGTGTTCATATACCACCGTTAGACTCATCTACACACCCCAAGTGCGGATATTTTCTGCTCGCTTTGCTCGCAGTGTTTTCTCCGGTCGTGTTAAGTTAATGAACGAAAAAAGGTAGTGGAGTGACTTCATTACCTTACCCGTCGAGATTAAGTTACGAGGGATACATCGTTGATTTTGTATTTTGTTATTTCTTTCAAAGCAGCTTGAAATTAATGAAGAATATTACCCCAGTATCTACCCCCCCCTTCCTCTGTACTGAACATCAAGTAACGATAAAGTTTCGAATGTAAGTTAACGAATTGTAAGTTTGTTTAGTAATGTCTTATTTACCGAGACTGATTTTAAAATTGCTTTCTTGTAATTTTAAATTTCCTTAAAAGTTAATTCCTAAAACATATTTCTGAATAAGGAATTCTTTCCGAGGCGAAATTCGGTCCAAAAAATAGAAACGTACTTCTCACGTACCGTTCCCACCATTATATCCAAAAGTTAACAGAAAAGGGAGACAGTCGGTCAAAATTCTGTAAGTGATCAAGTATTTGAATGAATTGTTGATATACACTGAGGGCCGTCTGTTAAGAGGGACTTCCCTCTCCCCTTCCTACCCCACCCCCCCCCCGAAAAAACAAGAAGAGAACTCAGAGCGACGATAGTAGGAGAATCTAAATAAAACTAGTTGGAATTTTTCCAATCTCAGTCACATTTTTGACGTAGAATGATACAACATTTCACCAGATTGCAAGGTCATCTGGTAATTAAAGGAACAAATTTTCAATCAACCTGAAATTTCACTTGATTTTCTCATATTTTTTACGTCTAGGAGTGAGGATAGTCAGAAAGTCTGACATACCAGTTGGAAATTTTCGTATCTCAATCAAGCATATTTTTTTTTACTTCAAAAGAAGCCAAATATTGCACTAGATATGATGCATCCAAGTTTACCTAATAGGTGAAAAATTTCCCAAAAAGGGAAAATTACCATCTTCTCATGCTTCCCTCATCTATGACATTCCTGTTATATGGCATCTTTTTTTTCTCTTCAATGTGGCTATCAATTTCAAAAGGTATCGGTACATGAACGAATTTAACTTTGTAATGCAATCATCGACATTTGTAGCCAACTAAAAAACAAGCGTAATCGATGAAAGTAAGAATTGTTGGAATAACTTTTCTGCAATCATGATTTTACGGAGGAAAAACTGAACGGACTAGATAAAAAAATGTTGTACCAAATTTTCTCTAAGGTCACTTGTTAGTTGGAAATTTCTCAAAAAAAAAAGAAAGAAAAACTGTTATCGCTAGATAGTGAAAACTGTTGAATGAACATTTCAGAAAATAAAAATAGCATAAATATTCTAGATAAGAGCAAGAAAATTATTACTAGTTTTCCATGAAAAGATGTTTCCCACATTGAGAACTGGCAGAAATGAAAGCCCTATTTCAGGACTAAGTACATGAAGCCCAGGACACCCGGGAAGTGCTGTAAAGTCCAAACTTTTCGGGTACTCCCCATGTCAACCGATTGTGGCGCTGCTCCTAGATGTCCTGCCCGCAGTGAGCGCAAAAGACATTTTCCCTCAGGACAGGTCTCCACCCCTGCTTACAATTCTGAAAATACCTCAGAGCTTCAAGGGTTTTTCTTCTGGTCACGTTAATGGACGTTGCACCAGACTTCATGGGAAACCCTATTGAACCTGTCCAATATACCCAATCCCACCTAAAAGTGCAGTGCGTAGACCCCTGCCCGGTCAGATCTTATCATTCAAACCTGTCAGTTAGTTAAACATGTCCCCTCACATTTCAATTTGGATTAACACCCCTGCCTTCGACTAGTTGATCCTTTACTTTTGACTTTCCTTGTTGAATAATCCCTGCTACGCAAGTGACTGCAGATGTATATATCTTTACTACTAAAGAAACTGAATCAAGTAACCATTACTCTCATAACTTACAGTGAGTTGTATACATATTAATTCCTTTTCCTTGTTGTTTGTTAGTAGCTTATGAAAATTTCTCCGTTTTGTTTTTAGTACGTCGTGACAATGTCTGACCTTACTCCAGCAGAAGGCGATTGGTGGAAAGTAATTCCATTTCACTTCATTTGGAGACTTGTAGAAAATGTTCATGTTTCAAGAGCGTTGTGAACAACCTCGACAGTAAGTTGGAAACAAGGAATGACGAAGAATGGAAAGAGTCAGCCTGTGACATGTTGCTCTTCCGAGGTTACATTGAGGTCTCCAACTTTGACGGTGTACAGCGTAATCCTAAGGAGGCGGAAGGATTCTTTCTAGAAGCAGAAAAGGAAGCCATCGGAGTGAAGGATGATGATGAACGTCAGGCATACATCACCGTCGTAACTGCAAATCGACTCTGGGTGCTTGAATCTACTCAAAAAGAGAACCCTGATGAAGGAGACCGATCAAAGCTACTCACCGATCTAGAAAACAGCTGGATGAGAAGTCGAGACGAGTGTTCCCGGAGACGATTTGACGCATTCATCGACGCCATTGCTGCTTTTGCATTAGCACGACTTGGACCAAATAAGTACAAAGAAGCTGAACGAAGATATCAACGAGCATTAAAGACCATCGAGACTAAGTCTTGGTGGTATCAGTCTCTTGGTGCCGTGATTGGTCGTCAAGGTAGAATGAATATCGACAACTTCGATGATCTCTATGACGGCATCGATGATGAGAGAAAGCGTTACGAGAAAGCGATCGCACTGGATCCCCAAAACAGCTCCTCAAAATGTGACCTAGAATTAGATTTGTTGAGGTTTCCAGAGCGAAAATGTGAGGCAAAAGATCTCATGGATGGTACAGGAGGAAATTCATGTGAAGTTATTCTAAAGAAAGGCCGTTTGTATCGACATCTGGACGACTTAAAAAGAGCATTGGCAATCCTGTGCTTGAGAGAAAACCTTGAGCATCCTAGTTCGGAAATATTTTTACAGTTATCATGTGTGTGGTGCGATTTAGCACGCCAGGCAAAACGTGAACGTGACTGGGGTCGTCACACCGAATGTAACAACAACGAAATGAAATATCTCTATAAATGCCTTGAACTTGATCAGTTTCACTTCGTTGCTAAAATTAGAAAAGCAATCGCTTTGTGCAAGTCTAATCGTCACACTGAGGGAATAGAATTGTTTAGAGAGGTTATTGAGGAAACTGCAAATATTCCACAAAGCAAGATCCACGCACAGAATGCTCTGGCCAAAACTTTATTCATACAGAACAGATATAACTGTTATGAAGATGTTGCCCGGGCTTATGAAATAGTCGTAGACAGAGGAATCCAGCTAATGAAAAACAGAAATTATTCTGATCGAAAAATAATTTGCAAATTTGTCAGGAACGTTAAACAAAATTTAGAAAGTCATTATGATTCTGTAGATCGTGACAACGTGCGGTCGCAAACTTTGCGCAACAGGCTATCAGAAGTTGGATTTGATTGTTAACGTATCAACGAATAAACATACGTGCAGAATCCAATATGCTCACGAAAGAGAGCATTCTAAAGATGAAATTATATAGTAGTGTAACAATGATGGTCATCCATTGTCCAACTAGGATGAACTATTTCACTGCATATGAAATCAAATTTTCATAATACCTGGATAAGTACTGTGCTATCAGGTTCTCCAATCTAAACAACTGTAAAATGTAAACGGTTGAGTTCGTTCAGTCACCTCATGGTCAAGCATATAAGACTTGCAATCATCTGTTATCACCATGGTGATGACTAATAATTACCAATAACGTATTATCATTGAACGTCAAATTGTACTACGCTGAAAGATGATATTATCAGCTTATGAACATAGGACATTATACATGACATATGGAAAGAATTGTTGATATTTTGTTTGGTTCTAATTTGAGAGTATTTTCTTTTGTCGTGTCTCTGATCATATATGCATACAATTTCATCCACAAGGTTGTCAGTTGCATGTCATGCAAACCAATTCTATACACTGTTACAGACTGATGTTTCAGAATTTCCACACTCACCACATTATCATTACATCTGACTTTAAAATAATTTAGGGTACATTGATGTCAGTATCACTTTCAATAGTAAGGTGAATAAGTGAAAAATTATAGCAAGATCAACATCTGGGTCTGTATTCTTCCGCATTGTTGTCCGCATTGTTGTCCATGAATCGGTAAAACCGCCTTTCCGTAACTTCTGTTCATTTAAGAATTAACAAAGCCCATTCCTTTTTTTTAATATTTCGTTGCGCTTAGTGTTATAGGACTTGAGGTATCTGATTGTATCTATGGGAAATCATACAGTCTAAATACAATCCAATACATAAATACATATTTTCATAACGTTTCATTTTAAAAGATGCAGTTTAGGAACAATGTTTCCGATTGTAATATACGTGAAGAATTTAATGTGTGAAATTACTATCGTTTTGCTTGCCACTGAACTTGAGTGTGATAGGTTCAACCTACTGACTGAAGTAAGTGCGTCATTAATTAAAAACTAATTACATCATCATTTAAACTGTACTCAATGAACTCTAAACAACTTCATGAGACTATCCCGGTATATGGAAAGGGACTTTAATTTTGTTCACGTGGTCCGATAAACTTAAGGTTTGCACCTACCTTACGTTTTATTGGTTGTTTGTAGAAAAAGTATAATTGTAGCTACAAAGTAGATACAACAGCCATTTTTTACATTGTTTAAATTATGTAGACCGCCTCATGTAAAAATTCATGTTGGCGATTAGTAAAAAGCGATCTCAATAAGAATGTGTTATTAAGAAAATCTTATTTTGCCGTTCAAAATTTGCTTTCAGATTCTTGAAAATACATTCGATACTGCATCCTTTCCGTTAACAAGTTTATAACATGATAAACCATGATGTTATTGACGTTTGTGGTATTTTGTTTTCTTTCGAAACCTTTTGTTTTTTCTATGTATATGCTGAATAAAGCTTACTTTGCCAATGCATTGCTAGTAAACTGACACGTTTAATCATTCTGCTGTCACAGAACCTGGCGATGATAACATTTAACCTACATTTCACACTGACGTCTTACCTTAATTTTAAAACGTAAAACTGTCAGAAATATTCCACATTAATGAACTGAATGTTCAAACTGTAACGTTTGCGTCATTCTATCAACCAAACGACTGCATGCAAACCGTCACTGTATATTAAGACTATGAAAAAAATTACCATCGTAAGCTGCATTATTTCGTCACTATTTGATATATTTAGAATTTTTCTCAATAATTTTGAAAGTTTAAAACTTTGACACAGTTTCCGATGATAGAAGTACTTTAATATTTTAGTACTTGATACTTAAGTACTAAATATACTTAAGTACCTTAAGAATATTTTAGTTTTGTTTTCGTTGTCTTTGTCATTGTATCCACGTTAGGTCAGAAAAACCTTTCCACGAATATCGAAAAATTGTGATATTAATGCGACTCTGATCGATTCGCAACATTTTACCGTATTTGTGTATATACGGCCTTATTACTCGGAAGTTCCTTCATTTACTTACCTATACCAAATAAGGGAAGATAAAAAATGAAATCAGTAAAAGACTATGAACAAAAATGTTAAAGTCTCAATTAGACAAAAGTTTGTAATTCACTCAACTGCCGCAGGCACTTATTGTCGACAGCAAAGGTTAAGGAAGAGTATGCTGTATGGACTATTTTCTTGTTTCCTCTACTGCCATCCGCCCTCTCAACAAAACAATCTCCCACCCCCACATACACACACACACGTTTTGACTGTTGACCTCGCACTGATTAAAATGTAGCAAACAGTGTGTTAATCGTTCGCATAAAATAAATCTTTTAAATGTTTCCTTGACTATGCATAACTAAAGGACATCCCAACCTATTCAAAGTCACCCACCCACTCTCCTCACCCCCCACCACCTGAAAAAAATTAATAATAATAACAGTAAATTGTTTCCCAGCTTTTCTATACGCTGTTTCGTTTATTTATTGTCATCATCTACACATTCTCAGGAGAAGTTGGAACAATCTTGTGAACATGCAGGTGATTTTTTTGCACTTTTGTTCAAACATTATAACGTACCGGTATGTGCAAAAAGGTATTGAAAAAACACAGAGGGGACGAATTATATCGAATGTCAACACTAGTAGTCTACAGCTTCACAACAAATTGCGTGAAGTCATATTATTCATGGTGAGCTTTCACCACGTACAATTGCAACAGTGTTAGAGTTTCTCGATTTTTTATACCGATAAAGTAATTACAACAATTTCAAATAAATACTGTGTATAGTGTGTGTACACCATTTATGTCTATCGTGAAGGTCGTCATTGTGTTTACAAACAGAAAACTTTATGTCTATATAGTCTCTAGAACATTTCAATCAGTCACATGCTAATAGAAGGATTCATTCATACATTTAAATTTGACTACCTGCTACTTTTTTTTCAATTGTACTCAGATTGCATTTTGTCTAAAATAGAAGTCATCGTAGGTAGGCGAAGTCAGTGCTGGTATTATTTAACATTCATGTTCCTCCATTCACTATATCCTAATGTACCGCATTTGAAGTTGGAAACAACAGTTTGTTCTTTTAGTTTGTTGTGCTTAACAGCTTAAATACTTGCGGTCGGATTAGTTAAATCCCAGAATAACTTCAAAATAGGAGTATAGGATCAAATTAATAATTTTCCTAACGAAAAGAACGGAAACCTCCACAAAACATACTTTACATACCATACTGCTTATCTCTACTCCGGAACATAAGTAACTTTATCTATCAGGGCTAGTTCCCGATATATAGAGGTTATTTTTGGTCCATTTTGCTCCATTTTGAGGCGCGACAGTTTTTAAATGAGTTCTTAAATGAAAAAGAAGGTTTTCTGTTTTTATTTTTTTCACTGCTGGCGTTTTAAATTACATATAAATAAATTGTTCCTCAATTCACGATATTCCTGTTTGAAAAGATCAACTCGGATCAACTCGGAAAACGCAACGATAAACAATTATTGTGGTATGCGCCTCAATTCAGCGTGCGTTAACTGTTACAGTCACCCCGCCCCACCCTAAACAGAGGTGGAATCACTCAGCAATCCAAGGTCTTTGTTTAAACCATTGGAATGAATAGATAATTTAATTATCCACTTACTCTCCACTTTCAACCTTTGGGTCACAGAAGAGTAGCCGTTACCAAGCAAAATACATCCCAAGTTAGAAAGCGAATGATAAGGTTCACCGCTGTAGTGCTTGGGTACAGGGTAGCCTAAAGATCCATCCTGTATTGTTTTTTGTTAAGTCTTAGTCTAAATTTGTTGCCCGTCTGGCCAACATAGTTGCCTTTATCACATATGTTACAGCATTATATGTAGACTACATTATGTGTATCACAATCAACTGGAGGGGGCCGAAGTGCATGTAGTGCCAGGAGGGGTAAAAGTTTCATCAGTGACAATGAAACGACAACCTTGACATCTGGGTTTGCCACACTTTTTGTTACCTGTGTTTCTAGTGGTTGGAAGAGAGGAGGATGTAAGAAGGGACTTTAGGTACGGCGGCTGTCGTCTAGCAGTTAATGGAGGATCATTTAAAAGTTCTGAGTTTGACTTAGCTGACTGAAGGATACTGAAATCTGAACGAATTCATTTATTTAGACCCTCGGTTTTAAATGAATAATCAAAGTCAAGAGGAATAAGACGGTTTTTTACTTCAGGTTTGTAGTACAGTAGTTTGTTCCCACTGTAAAAAGAAGCTTTTTTATCCCCTCCCTGTTAATGCGTAGAGGGTAGTCACAATCAAGTAAGAATTCAATCAGATTACTAACATGCTTATCATATTCACTCTCAGTGGAGCAGATACGTTTAATCCTACTACATTGGGAGTACACGATTGATCGTTTTAAACTAATATGGTGGAAACTGCTAAAATCAAGGAAACCATGGTGTGTTTGTAGGTTTGCAATAAAGAGTAGTTGCTAGTGACCCATTATGTAACTTAACCAGTACGTTAAGAGAAATTTCCTTGTCAGAACAATCAATTGTGAATTTGATAGAAAGGTGAAAAAAATTACAATATGATATAAAAGAATGTAAAACAGGTAAGCCGTGAGACCAAATGTAAAAGATATCATCAATATATCTATGATAATGTAACGGTCGTAAAGGGTACTCAGCCAGCATCTTATCTTCAAGGTCGGTCATGAAAATAACTGCATAACTGGACGCCATTCTGGTGCCCATTGCAGTTCCACATATTTTAAGAAAATGATTATGGTAAGGATAAACTCAATAATGTGACAGAAGTCATTTATGAAAAGTTGAGAATAACCGCTCGAGGAGAGGATTGACTTGCAAGATAATATGACATCTCTATGTGGAATATTAGTATAAAGGGCATTAAAATCCATAGTGACAAGATGGCAATCAATGATCGTAATGTCATTCAGTGTTCTGGGAAATTGTGTAGTATCTTGGATGTAGCTCGTCAGGGATACTGTCAGGATACTGTCAACAAACCCACTTAAGTGTTCAGTGAGTGTACCAATACATGAAACGATAGGCCTACCAGGAGGGAAAACATTTAATGATTTAGCGAAGTAAAATTTACTTGGGGTTAGATTAATGATATTATTAGAAGCATTTACAAATGATAACTTATTTTCAATAAGTTTCGACATTTTATCTAACTTAGGTACAGTATAAAACGTACCAGGAGTGGGTGACGGTGGGATAAATAAATTTACCTTATCAGTTAAGTCAATGGAAAAATTATCAATCAGACTTTGTAGTTCGTTCTTGAAGAGAGAACATGGACTAGAGGAAAGCTTCTCGTAAAAATTGAGTTGCGTAGTTGAGATTCTGTCTCAACGACGTAATCGACAGTGTTTAATACAGTGACAGCACCTCCCTTGTCTGCTTTCCTTATGATGATGTCATGGCTTGATTTAAGGGATCTGATGGCATTTTTTTTTCATCCTGTTGAAGGTTTTGTGTTGTGTTAATGTTCCTGCCGGATTCGCCGAATTAACACATCAATGTATGGGTTTCTCCCGGTGCATGGAGATCACTCCGACTTCCGAGATGAGGAGGGTTACTGGTGGGGTTGCGAATCCGCATCTTTGTCTTTAAAATATTCTTTAAGTCTGACTTTTCGTGTAAAGTTGTGTAGATCATAGATGAGGTCAATTAGGTCCGGGTCGCGGCTTGTGCAAAAAGAGAGGCCTTTATTAAGGATAACGTGTTCCTGGGGCGTAAGTTCATGGTTGGATAAATGGACAAATTTCTCATTCTTCTGGCGATTAACTGTAGTGTTGAATTGGTATCGTTTAGGGAAACAGTTGGTAATGGACGGATGGTGTTTGAACGCAAAAGAACATAAAACCGAGTCCTTCTAGCAAGTGACTTAATTTTGGCAAATTTAAGACTTAAACGTTCATGTTGCTGATTATTAAATATGTTGGTAAAGGCGGCTTCAACCGCTTCTTTGACTTCTGTCAATGGTATTAAGTTTAAAAGTTCCTTTTCACAATCCGTTAGATCCTTCGTTAAGGAAGTCTGTCTAACATAGGGCAAGGTTGCGAAGTTTTGAAGAGACAATATAGAAAATCTTTTCTGATTCCGCTTTTAGTATAGTAGAATCTTGCAGAGGATTAATCACCGTGAGTCCTCTAGGAATGATGTCCAAGCGCTTACACTGAGTTAAGAAAACAATGTTAGATCTGGTCTGAGAGAGTTTTTGTTGAATTTTTTCAACTTTTCTTCGAGCGTGGAGGGTATCTTTGTCAAGACGAGGTCCAAAATGCATAAATATTTGAAAATTTACGTATGCTCAATGTGATATAAATATGTTAGTAGAACCCTTAACAAACATGACATTTTTTTTTTTGAAGCACAAATATGTTTACAGAAAAAGGTGTATATTTCTGACACCCCTGTGTCCTTCTTCTGCACTAACAATTTAATGTTGATGTTTGTTTTAAAGCAACACATCTGAATGGCCTGTTAAACGCTCATGTATATAGAAGTAGGCATCTCACAAATAGGCAGACCGGCATAAGAGTCTCCTTCTTGATATGGTCCTGCACGTACTTTTCCAAGAAAAATCTCCCCATCTTTCATTTCCACAAAAATGTAAATATTCTTTCTTGGTTTAATTGTTTCTTAAGCAGCGGACACTTTGATGCAATGTTTGAAGTGACGTAAATAAATGGCAGGTAAACCCTTCATAGTTGGTAAGCAGGTCCACTACGGTCTCTACTATTACCATATCATTCCTAACCTAACTTGCTAACCTTAAGACAAATTGTTACAGAGGAGCAAAGCTCACAAATGTAAGCCGGTAGAGGACACCATACTATAAGTAAAACACCCCATTTATGTCCATTGATATTTTCATAATGTATACCGAAAACCTTACAAAATTTAGATACTCATCTATCATAGATGAAGCAACTGTAAATCGTCTATAGACCCCTTTACAAGTTCCGTACACCCAAGATGTTCATATTGACGGCTAACTTCAAGTTATTCTCTTATCGTTCGAGAACGTCTTCTGTGTGAAGCTGGCGCAGTATTATTTCAAATTATATGTGCTACCGTGTGTTCGAATGGAAATCTGAATGTGATTATTGGGTCTGTCTAGACAGACAGTTGTGTCATGTATTAGTTACAGTACGGTGACTGGTCACTGTCGGTTTTACAAAATACTTCTACCTTTGCCTCTTAGTCGGAAACCTGCCTTTATTTTTCTGCGCATTTTCGAACCGTGGTTCTGGTGGTCTCAATATAAACAAATTTCACTCCCGTTGAGAAGGCCTCTTCTGTACAATGCATGGAGGTTTTTAATCTTCGTTGCTTTTTAATTTTCACTTTGAGACAAAGCGTACACCATTTTTGCTACTTCGCAATATGTTGCCAGATGATTCTGTTTATTACGTGGGACATGATTTGTGAGTAATGTCTGATACTGTACAATCACCGAGCAGTGACTTGGAACTCCTGAAATTTGGAGCTAAAGAACCTTGATATTTAATTGATTGCACCAATTTATGTGCATCGCGATCACGTGTTAATTAGTGTTTTATTGTGTTTCTCTAATTTAGCATAATTTTGAAACAACATTAATGTAGTCAATGTAATGTTGGAACGAAATATAAGAATATGACCTCACGATCGACCCACGACATAGAACGAAATTGTGGATATCCCCTTTATGTCACAATCATGTGCAATACCTAAACATGAGATTGTCCTCAGCCTGTCTATTTAGTGATCAGTCTGTTCTGAAATACATCTGAATTCTTTCCTGGGATCATTTCGAATTAGGACCTCTGACTGGATTAAATTTGGATGGGTTGTCTGCACGATTTTCAAAGGTATTGAAGATTCGCTGTGATTATAGGTGGCCCTGTATTCAATACCACCCTCTACACCGAAAATTTGATTCAACATCACAGGTTGCCAGGCCCTACGTCAGGTGAGTAGTAAAGTCGTTTACAACTTCCTGCTGGAAAAATTACTCCATGCAATTTAATGCAAATGTAAAAAAGGTTAGATGTAAAATAGGAACGATCCATAATTTTTAAGATGACACTTTTTTATTTATTTATTTATTTATTTATTTTAATCTGCATGCATTTACGCGTTTATTAAGTGAAGGTAAGGTAAGGGATTTTTCTCTACTAGCAATGGTCAAGAGCAGCGCGACCACTTACATATTCATGTTATTTATGTCATATATGTTATATGTCATATTCATATTTGATGTTTCGACTTTTCGGTATAAATATTCCGACCTCGATTTTTTCTTTCATTAATTCAAATCATCATTATGAGGCAAAGCAAGAAACAACACTATTGTCAACGTTCACACACTACGGTCTTTCCTCAGTGTCTTTCCTGTCACAGTGCATGCGGCATGCATAATTACAGTTCCTGCAGCGCTATGTACATTTACCGAACTACAGCACACACACCCACACCCACTGCAAAGGACTGCTCAATGAAGTGGCTTGTCATGTGCGAGAGACTTTTATCTTTTGCTTCTGCTGACGTCATCATTTTTTCACTCCTTTATTGTTTTACTCATCCCAAATTAAGGATAAATAAATTTGAAGATAACTAACTGTTGTCTTCCAATCAGCGTTTAGTATTGTATAACTCTTGCTGGATATTCATGTTATTCGCGCTATGAACGTTGAGCACAACAGTAGTAGGTCTATATATATGTAGGCTATACCACACATATTACTGCAGTACGAGCACATACGTTTTCCGTTCTTTGAAAGCAAGAAGTATTGAAAACGAATGAAACATTTGCGAAATCTCTTCGCTATCTCTCCTATTTCTGTGTTTCTGTGTACACATTGATTTATTTGGTTCAATCAGTGACACAGTGCCACAATCAAAAACAATTTGGCTCAAATATGAACACTAGTGCCTTTAGCTCGAACTGTGTAAAAGATGATAAGACAGCCAGTTTACATATTGAAAGCCTTTCATCGGCTGCAACAAATTGGTGAATATTTATATGGAATACGGTACCACAGGCTCAAAGTATGACGTCACCAATTACAAAAGCTACTTGTGAGCAGCCGGCTAATGACGGTAGCACTGCAGTGTGACAACATTGCTATGACTTGTTGTAGAAATCTGGGAGTGTGTTCCTTCTGAAAGGGCAGTCCGTGGGAGGGGAGAACCATAGAGGTCCTATTAGCTCCCTCACCTGAGAGAGGATAATCAACTTGGGGGGACTTGGGGAAGCCTAACAAAGGGGTAGTATATTCACAATATATATTCACAATTGACAGCATAATGCACCTGTTAAATTTTGTTTTGCCAATTGTCTTGTAGAGAGTTTTAAATTTTGCTTTTAGTCTCAAAACAATATCCCTCATTTTGCATCCACCCTCATTTCCATCGATTAAACTAGGAACTGAAAGGCTTATTGTCAAGAATTAACAGTTCTTAATTACGAAATAATAATTCGTAATTACGACTCAGTAATGGAGGGCAGTATACACGAAAAGAAAATCATTACTAAAATACGGATAGTTGCCAGCTTAGTGATCTTTTCGGTGCCTGTACCAGGGCATATATGTACGATGTTCAAATGTATTTCAGTAGTCAAATAGAATCGTTGGGATGTAGTATCTACTGTTAGATAATATATCGTCATTACAAGTTTCTAATTAGAGATCCCAGCACTCCAAGATCTTCAATTTCGATGAAAAGATGGCGGACGTATTCCACAGACGAAATTTCTTTTTATCCAGTCGCTCTTGAAAGCCTGTTGTACAAGGTTCGACAGGAACAATTGCCTTTGCAGGTACCGTTAACTTTATTGTAATTTAGTAATATTGTCTAATCACATGAAGAGGGCAGTGGTGATTTCATTCTTATACCCAAACGAATGTAACGGTCAATTCTAAGTACACTACGTACATCCATTGTGATTTTTCTTGTATAATGCCCTCGAATTATTGTGAATTATTAATTCGTAATTAAGAATTATAACTGATACTTAGGAATAAATTTCTCAAATTAGTAATTATGATTACTTTGTTTATTTATGTGTTTTAGTTTTGTGATTCTTTTGCAGTTTAAACCGATTTCATTCTTCATTGTTAGATTTTATTCGTTCATTATTTCTATAACCCCTCTAGCTCAATATGTGCTAAAGGAGTTACTCCAAGAGTTAAACAACTGTAACAAAACAAAGAATTCTATAACATTTCATTTGTAGATAATATTATTAGAAGGCGAATTTATTTACATGAAACATAAAGTTAATACTGTAGGGGTATACTCTAAACAAACTAAATTGTTGTTTGCATTACCTCTGGTTGTTCAATATCAACTGGTATCAGTTTCCAAGCTGCCCACCCAAAGTTCAACACTATTATTACAAACTCGATGATGGCTTAATGTCCAGATCAGTGCGTAAGAACTACAGCAATTATAAATACGTAGTTAGTGAGCAGTAGCTTCACAAGGACTTGTTACAGGGGGGTCAAGAAATGCTACTCCTCAGGTGCGTCGGTAGAATTTTGTTTTAAGAGGTGCCTAAGACATGAGTTACGGGGCCTCAGTGAGTGTGATACAGTGTGATAAGAAAATACAGTATGCCTCTATATATACTGCAGGGGCGCACTCAGAAAATGGATTAGGGGTGGACTGGGAATCATAGGAAAACTATTTAAGAAGTTGTTTGGAAATTGTTTCAGGTTGGGGTGCCGTGTAAAATTAGTAGGAAGAAGGGTCTCCAAAACACGACTTCCCGTGATATATGACGTGTTTTCGCCAAAAAAAGTCCGCCCCAGCTGGTGGTGGATATAAGATTTTTGGTCACTTGTCGAAGGCGGGCAAGTAACCACAGTGGTCAAATCCCCAATTCATCTGAATCGTATCCCGACTTTACGCATTTGCCCCATGGGAGACTGAGAAAATCATCTGTCACTGTTTTCATACATAGTGAAATACTGAAATCGTAGAGTTCGAGATCTTAGAGATTTGTATTTAAGGCAAAAATATGATAGTATCTGTGCGACGTGTGACTAAGTGTCACATGTCCTGAATGTGAATATATACAAAGGTAAAAGCCTCTCATCTTACTTTTTTTATATTGAATACCTAACAAAATGCAGGTGATTACTAGCATAGGTATTGTACTTTCTTATGTCACAGTGGAGACTCCATGAGGAAGTCAGTACACGTTAATGGTTGTCAAAACTCTTAAGTAGTTGTATGTTTATACAAGCAGCGCACAGTAGGTTGCTCTCCTTTTAATGTAAACAGGACGATAACGCTGCACAGCTGGAAGCTGTGCCGTAGCTAGGATCACCGACTGGCCATGGGTGTTATTTTCCAACTAAGTGGCGACCAGTGGCGGCGCCAGAATGTCAGACTTGGGGGGGCAAACTGAGGGTAGAGGAAAATGTTGGGGGGTAAAGATTTTTTATTCCTTGCCGTAAGCAGGGGAATCTATGCAGTCCTGATGTCGTGTGTGTGTATGTGTGTGTGCGTGTGTGAGGGTGTGTTTGTGTGTGACGGTCTCAAGAAGGGTAACTCTGAGTAATTTCATTTTTGGCATGTAGGTTGCCCATATTGAGTAGATGATCCCTATTGTTTTTGGTGTCCAAATGTTGCATATTAATGAGGTTATGGGGTAAAGCATAAAAAATGTTAAAAGTGCCATAGTTCCTTATCCGTGGGTCAGATTTGTTCTAAAATTTATAGGGTTGTCTGTTATTAACAGGTTCACGACCCTGTGAAATTTAATGCTTATCAATAGAGAGGAAGGGATAATTTTTCACTATAAAACAATAATAATAGCCTAAACACCATTATTGTGGTTATTATAAACTACCGTACAAATGCATATCGAGCTACATTGTGCAATTTCAGTTTTTGATTCTGTCGCACACAGTTAACTCAATGGGATTCTTCCCTACAGTACTGCATTTGTAACTTAGTGAGTAACTTCTAGTGTGAGGGACCTCCAAAATAAAAAAAACCATCTGTTCTGTCTTTTATTTGGATAATATCAATATCCAGAGAAACAGCTGGTAGCAGAACAAGGTTTCTTAACAATCAAATTGGAGTGCTTTCAATCATATTTCACAATGTCGGAAAGGAAAGGATGGAGGAAGCAAAAATATTGAGGAGGAATCATAACTTAGGGTCAACTTACGAGGACTTTGAGTGTGTTAAAAGCTACTTGTAACAAGGAAGAAATTATCGCAGAGTCGATGAAGGAAAATTTGCAAAAGGCGGAGCACCAATTTGAGGCAATGGAAGAGGTTCATGCTGATCTGGCTGGGCTGTTGTCTGATGAAGCATTTGAGCAAGCAGAAAGCTGGATATTGGAATGCCAAAAGCATTATACTGAGGATAGGGAGGAAGCATTGAAAAAGTTAAAGCAGGAAATTGAGTTTCAAATTAGCGTTGGAATTACCTAAGGCAGAAATTCCACCATACAATGGAGACCCAAGAACATTCTGGTCGTTTATGAAGAATTTTGAGGTGAATATGGCAGACAAGCTGAGTTCAGATGAGGTAAGGTTGAGTTATTTGATTCAACTAACAACAGGCAAGACTAGAAGCAGCATTGATTACTGTGTGTTTCTTGGAGCTCAGAGATAATGTTGACTGATGTCATACTCATACTGTACTTGATGTGTGGGTTGTATGGCCTGGGTAGGTGATCCTTATTGCTTTTGGTGGACTTCAAAAGTCGCGGTCATTTTAGGTCACCAAAATGAAGGTCATTTTGGGTTAAAGGCTTGTGGTGTATCAAGAAAAATAACTGCAGTTGATCTGATACTTGTCATGTGAATAATTCATGTTTGTTGTAATATAACCATGTAGCAAGGAATCGCAAAGCCTTTTGGCTTTCTGGTCCTAGAAGAAATTCTGGGAAAGAAACCGAGCGCGATGCGTTAGGCCGTGCGGGTGGGGTCCAGGGGCCTTAGGGCCCCTGGTGGTGTCCAGGGGCGAAGTCCCGGTGGTGGTCCAGGGGGCGAAATCCCCCGAAGCTCTGAGGTTTTATCATATCTCTGGGTGGAAAATTAAGTCCCAAGAGAGGTATATTATTTATTTTTATATTATTTATTTTTTCGGTTGACTGTACTCCAAGATTCCCAACTTTTTTCTTTGGGAGTACTATTTCACATTTACGGTGCCACCGGGTACACACACACATAGGCTACATACACTTCCATTCCAGTCACTTTATTCTATAAAAATGTGCAGTACTTACCAATATTCTTTGACAGTTCAATTCAACAACGACATTCCTATATTTGGGAAAACAACCACCTACCCGCCCTTCCCTTATGCTGGACGGTGAACATTCCAGAGAAAATTGGTCTGACCAGGGCATGATAAGAAAACTGGCAGCCTGTATAATATAAATTAGTCATTTATCATTCATGGTTCCCGGGTAGCTGTTCTTATTCCGTCCAGTGCCAATACAAAGTTTTGTGATTAAATTAATTTTGGATGAGTACAAGATCTGATTGGGAAGGGTGAGAGCAACTGGGGGAGGGGGGAACTGGGGGGCAAGGAAACAATCTTTGGGGGAAAATGCCCCCATGCCCCCCCCCCGTAGCGCCGCCACTGGTGGCGACCCCATCCCGATAGTTTCGGACACTATAGGAATACTTTATAAGGATGGGGTGAAGAGTTACAGGGTTGCAATCTTCACGAAAATGGCATTTATCAGTCTTGCTGTAGTGAAACAAAAATGTTAGGGAAGGGGTGCTGAGTAACGGCAGGACTACCTAAGCGGGGAGTCATCATTGGTTGCCGCTAAGCGTGCAAGAAAATTTTGGCTTTTCAACCCATCGATGCAATCCCCACTCCCTTCCTAAGTGGCAGGTAACGGAACTTCCCGGGTGAACTTGATCTGCACACATCTAGCCTTGAAATAGGGACATCATGTCTGCAACCCCTAAATTCATGTGAAAAGAAAAGTCGATCTATATAAAATGGTAATAAATATCAGGTGGTTTTCAGACTGAATTACGTATCCTCTTTCATTCTGTTTTTGGAGTACTTGGCAAATATTTCGAGGCTGAGGACAACGGCACACCGGCGCCTAGAAATGATTTTCTAGGGGGGGGGCAGATATTGTTTGCCCGAATTATGTTGACTACTAATTAGCGGGATTACTTTGTAAGCCGAGAGCGAACAATCGTTGGCGGGGAGAGTGCAAGAAAATTTTGCCTTTTGAAAACCTCAACATGGCTGGAAACAACACTTTTCAGGTTTACTTCAGGTGCACTAGTCTTGAAATACTGATCGTGTGTCTACAATCTTTCAATTAACGACAAAACCATTTTATGGAAAAATGGTAATACTTTGGATTGTTCTTATCTACAATGTTTATGGTGTCTTTATTTCTAGAAAAGTTAATTCAACAGTTTTTAGTTTCTAACCGTAAGAGTTTTTTGTTCTTTTTGAGAAATTTTCAACTACATGTAACCTTAGACA
The DNA here is from genome assembly GCA_021234535.1 of Stichopus chloronotus. NCBI lineage: Eukaryota > Metazoa > Echinodermata > Holothuroidea > Aspidochirotida > Stichopodidae > Stichopus > Stichopus chloronotus. Next base: position 5,730,014 of record CM037834.1, read on the forward strand.
AAATGTGGTGCAATATTTTCCATAGCTTACAGTCATTTTTCCCGAGACGTTATGGGTCTAGTAAAGTTTTTCCAAAATTTTTGCTCCTTGGCGATTGATTTTTTATTAGTTTGCTTCAACCGTCGATGATTGCATGACAAAGTCTGAAGCTGGTTCTTACACCGATAACTTTGTAAATGTTAGCTAGTTTGGTGAGAAAAAAATGTCATGCAATATGTATCGTTAGACGCGGCAAAGCGTGAGATGAGTGGTGGTTGGCCTGGGAGAGTGTAGTCTGGGTCAAGAAGTTCGTAATTTGTGTTCTCTTTCGTGTTTCCACGCCTAATACCCCTATTCTAACAGCGCCCTGTGCGTCAGCTGTTTTAATACAGGCTAGCTCGGTACCCAACCGAGGATATGATCAACAGTAGAAATCGACTAGATACGGCGAGAGGACGCAGTCAGCTCTGTACAAAATAAACATGGTGTGTGTGATACTAAATTGCTAGGGTCTTAGCAAGACTATGTAGAGTGTCGTAATTGAGGAGGTGTCCCCCGTCCCCCTTTTGACAATTTTGTTCACCTACGAGGTAACGTTAGATGCAATCTAGCGCAATGTTTGTCATCTTTTCAGTGAAGTCATAAAATGTGCGAGACAGATATGAAAAATTTCAACTACTTCAGATTTTCCGACTATCGACGCACCTAGACTGAAACACAACAAATTCAAATTTAATTTCAGCTCAGTGAAAAATTTCCTTAATCACCAGATATTGAGCTCAACCATAGCCTTCCAAGTCTCTAAGGCATCGTACAGATGCTTGTCGTCCTCTTCCATCCTTTCATCGTCACCGTCATCACCCTCTTCTTTACGCTTTAGTCCTTTACGTAACATCTTTGACATTGCATTATTGAATTTGGTTAGGCGCATCCAAGTCTCCACCGGGTCATACACATTTTCGTCATCATCGTCATCACTGTCATCATCATCAAGATCACTGTCACTGACGCTAGTGAAATCATCGCTGTCACTCAACTCATCGTCATCATCACCATCATTGCTTCTTTCACTATCCCGTGAGTCATCGCCTTCTCCACCGCTGTTTGAGGGCGAATCATTTTCACGACGTAACACGTAACTCTCACCCTCCACACCTCCTTCGCTGTCAGTGACAAGCCTATCCGAGCTATACATCGTGTATTCGTGTCGGCGACTGTTGAAATTAGTGAACAAAGCCTTTTTACAAATCCTACAAGAAAATGCCATGATAGGAATATGGTCGGTTCTCTCTCAGACAAAGAGCAGAATGAGATTCGTAAAGTAAAACATCTTGTTATATACACATGGATGACGCATTAGGGGGAATGGTGACACGATGAGAGGGGGAGGTCAAGAGGAGAGAAGGAATGTGTAGAGGAGGATGAGAAGAGAACGTGTACAGTGGAGAATGAGAGAATTGTTGCAAATATGACTAAATGCCCGAAAATGAGAACCGAATGAAAGCAAACGAGAAAAATAAGCAACATGAGAATAAAATGATAGCAAATGAAGGGAAAATGTAACCCCAAAAAATGATAAAATGAGAACAAAATGATAGCAAATGAGAGGGAAAGTTTAACAAAAATGATAAAATGAGAACATAATTAGAGTAAATGAGAGGGTAAGGAAGCAAATGAGAACAAAAGTACGCATACACTCATTACTCGAGTTTGTTATCGGACGTTTCACAATGCACCATATATGGTCCACTCTTGCCCACCATTGTTTTGGTCACACGACATTTGTTGACACTCATTTGTATAAAGTAGGAAGAGAGCGGGAAAGAGTTATGCTCAAGGGTTAAGTTGTACAAGAGGGGGAGACATGGGTAGAGAAGGTAATTGAATGGAGAGGAGTTCGTAAGAAACTTGGGAAAACTATATCCGGTGAGCGTACTCTCGTTGTATTTGTGATAAATATACCTAAACGGATCCACTTATGTCCTTAGTTTCATGAAAGTGAGATGATTACATTTACCAGGCTGCCACTTCTCACATACCGATAGCAAGAAGTCTCGCTTTATCATCCTATGTCTCAATAAGAACACACGACATGACGCAATCACAATAGCTGTACTCAAACTAGAAGATGGCGCTCTTTCCCTTCACCTTACCCACTTCATTTACCCACCTCATTTACTCACCTCCAAAGGAGAGTCTGCGGTGCATATTATACTACTGAATTAGATTCTCAAAAGTTATCCTTCTTAAGATACAGTTTTTATTTTTCACAAGATGACCTCTGGTGACTTCAAATGACCTTTGACCGTACCAAAATCAAGAGGTATCTTCTTCATAGTATGGCTTATCCACGCACTAAATATGAGACCAGTCACGGTTACCCTATTTTAGATATTGAATTTACAATGTTTTAACATTTTGACCCTGGTGAATTCAAATGACCTTTGGCCTCCAACAAAGACAATAAGAATTATCTACTCAGTATGACCAATTTCAAACTTACGTATGAAATTACTCAAGGTTACCCTTCTTCATATATCGTGTTTTTTTTTCGAAGTTAGACCTCTGATGACCTCAAAAGACCAGTGATCTCCACCAATAAAGATGGGGATCATCCACTCAGTATGACCTACCCACACAGTAAGTATGAGAGTAGTCAAGGTTACCTTTCTTGAGATATTGTGTTTACAAGGTTTTGTAGATTGACCGCTGCTGACCTCAAATGACCTATGACTTCCACCAAACACGATAGGAGTCATCTACTCAGTATGACCAACCCACACACTAAGTATGAGATCAGTCACGGTTATTCTTCTGGAACTATCGCATTTAAAAGATTTTTGCAGTTTGACCTCTGGTGACCTCAAATGACCTTTGACCTCCATAAAAACTGTAGAGATCATCTACTTAGTATGGCCTTCCACACACCAGGTATGAGATCAGTCCAGCTTATCCTCTTCGAGATATCGTGTTTACAAGCAGCGTCATGTACACACACACGTACACGACATCATCATCGGATAGATTTCTTCGGTCTTCGGAAAGGAATCAACAAATCAAAACATTCAACTACAGATCTTCACCATTAAAAATCAAACGTAATAATGCATTGCATTTAACCCCACAGTAAGTACCATTTACGAATAGGCTTACCAACTGTTGTACTTCAATGTTATCACTGCTGTACAATCACTTCTATTTCGAAAGCAACCGTTGCGGGAATTTGTCTTGGTTTAAGGCTAACGCGCGGTCGCCAAACAATTGAAAAGTGATGTGACAGGTAAAAATTGTTCTAGCTAAAATGAATTCAAATTACTATCTTTTTTCATACATCGATGTTTTTTCATAAATGGAGAAATTTGCAGACATGAGATCCTCATGTCAAAGCTGGGTACACTATAGCTTAGGACGGCGGGACGTGCCGTTTCCTGCCACTTAGTGGAGCGAAAATATTCTCTTGTTCCAACTGATGCTGGCGCTCCACTGAGATAGTCCTAACTGCGCTGTGGGGGGAAAGACGTTCGCTCAGACCATGCCCCCACCTGTTGCACCAAACCATGGATACGTGGCTAATATATTATATCAGTGACACACGACAATACGAGCCCCCCTCCCCCATCATTAGACCCTAGAGGCGTCCATGCAAGCAAGATCCAGGAATTGGTATTGCCAGTGACTTCTTTGATGTATTATCCTTTCACTTACATCATTAGAATTTTTTCGTCTGATAAAATGGGTACATTGCCCGATGAAGACTGAAAAACTTCCTTAAATTCTGGAAACGGAAGACACCATCATCATTCCCTGGATGCGAAGAGCGTTAAAAGTACTCAAGATTGCATTTTCCCTTACCTTCCCTATCATTTTTGTGTTTATCCTTATTTTTCTTTATTTCTTTTTCGTCTGTGTCATTTTGAACCTACTGACCAGTGTAGGGAGGGAGGGATGCCCTCCCTTCTCCTCGCCATCTGTTACGTCACTGGTACTATAGTAAGCAATATAAGAGATATTTTTCCAAATGTTTATTCCACTGACGATGAATTTCCTAACAATCAAATCAAATTAGTTAATTCGAACTTACTTCTTTATGCAATATATGATAAATTTAAACAGCTCACCTTTCACTTTTCAGGTGTGACAATGTCTGACCGTACTCCAGCAGAGGGTGATTGGTGGAAAGTAGTTCCATGTCACTTCATTTGGAAACTTGAAGAAAATGTTCATGCCGACTTCAAGGGAGTTGTGAACAACCTCGACAGTAAGTTGGAAACAAGGAATGAAATAGAATGGAGAGAGTCAGCCTGTGATATGTTGCTCTTCCGAGGTTACATTGAGGTCTCCAACTTTGACGGTGTACAGCGTAATCGTACGAAGTCAGAAGAATTCTTTTCAGAAGCAGAAAAGGAAGCAATGAGAGTGGCAGATGACGATGAACGTCAAGCATACATCACAGTTGTAACTGCTAATAAACTCTGGGTGCTTGAATCATTCCAAGATAGTAATCACGATGAAGGAGACCGATCAAAGCTACTCACCGATCTAGAAAATAGCTGGATGAGAAGTCGAGACGAGTGTTCTCGAAAACGATTTGACGCATTCATCGACGCCATCGCTGCTTTTGCATTAGCACGACTTGGACCAAATAAGTACAAAGAAGCTGAACGAAGATACCAACGAGCTTTAAAGACCATCAAGACTAAGTCTTGGTGGTATCAGTCTCTCGGTGCCGTGATTGGTGGTCAAGGTCGAATGAAAATCGACAACCACAAAGATCATTATGACTTCATCAATGATGAGATAAAGTGTTACGAGAAAGCGATCGAACTAGATAACCAAAACACCTGTGCAAAATGTGATCTGGCATTAACTTTGTTGAGGTTTCCCGAGCGGAAAAGTGAGGCTAGAGATCTTATGGGAGAGGTAGGAGGAAATTCATGCGACATCATTCTAAAGAAAGGCCGTTTCTATCGACGGACTGGAGACAAGCAAAAGGCGCTGGAAGTCCTACTGGAAGGAGAGAATAAACTTCAACATGCCCGTTCTGATATCTACTATCAGATATCGCGCTTGTATGAAGATTTCGCAAACGATCTGAGAAGGAGGGCAGATCGGGACGAGAAAATGGAATATTACCGTAAGAGAATGGTGTATCTCGATAAATGCCTTGAAATTGATTCGACTCATTTCTATGCCATGAAAGACAAAGGAATTGCTCTGAATAAAGCAGGTCGTTTTACGAGAGGGGTAGCTATGTTGTGTAGAGTGATCGAAATATACAGACCCTCTCCACGTAACTTGATCGACGCGCAGAAAGCTCTCGCAGATGTTTTCTTCAGCCGTAACAATAACGAATGTAGTGAAGATGCTGCCAAAGCATATGAAGACGTGGTGGACACCGGAATCTATATACTGAAGAACATTGATACTCAAGGAAACAAGAGAGTACGTAACATGATCAACGGAGCTACAAAAATCCTAGAACGCTATTACAACCGGGACAAGAAAATGGGCCATATCAAAAAGCAAACTTTGCGCAACAAGTTGTCAGAAATTGGAACCGATGGTTAGGGAATAGCCTACAAAGAATCTTCAGTCAAACTACAGATCATTCAAACAAAATGAAACTGGAAACATGAAAAAAAAAACTAAGAAACAAAAGCTGATTAAGATGGACTTGTTTTATGGACATGTTTTATTGATTTGCTTTGTCATGATATTTCTGTATGCATGTCGCAGTATAAGGGAAAAAAATGACTTTTCAGAAGATGCCAGTCGTTTTTGATGTTTTTTAACCATTTTTTGTATTCATTGTCAACAGTTCTGTTACTATTTTAGCAAAAAATGCAAAATTTGCAGCACGTTTTCACGTAATAAGAAAAATGAGTGTTCGCAGGAATTATTATTCGACATTCTGCATATGTGGTGAAATTTTGACAATAACTGTGAATTGCTAAGATCTTTTATGTAACATGTTTTACTTACCTATTTTGTCATAAACGTTGTCATGTTCTTGGATGAGTGGTGTCCTTAATGTTCTATTTGTCCTATCTAATGATGTATTACACATTACTTTTACTATCAAGCATTAAAATGCATCAATTATCTAAGTGCTTAAAATTGTCCTGGAAAACTGCCAGTAACTGAACGTGTTTGCTTGTAGTTTATGGGTTCTAGGTCATTTTCAAGCAGCTTTTTATGATTTCATTAATGTTATCATTAGATACAGTTTTTTTTTGTGTAGCATTTTATATATAAGTACTGATTACAGTTATGGTTAGTATGGATTCTAGCAAGATCATCAATCGTATTGTTATAGTACAGTTTCATAGACTGCCCGTTGGTTAAATTTGGCAATTTTGTGATAAAGGTATACTTTCTCATACAATCCTCCTGATTACTGGTATAAGGTCAAGCATTTAGGAACAAATAATTTCCAGCTGAAAAAGAGCAGAGTCTATCAAAGGTTTCTAGGAAGTAGATGTGTGTGTGTACATATTGTAACACTCGCGGTCGGTCAACACAGAAGTTCGGAGCAGAACAGATGCGTCCAAAGATGAAGAGGCAGATTCGTTAAGTTTCTCTCAGTTTATTCGATCACAACACAATAATAACGACTGGATGTTGATTACCCCGGAGTGAGCAGCGTTACTTACTTAAGCATAACAGCGAGGTTTCTCAGTAGCTTAGAGGGACAAACGAGCCTTTAAGTTTCCCTACAAAATATGAATAAGGGGTTAATAGATGTAAGCACGGTACAACTGTCCAAGAATAAGGCCAGTGAGCAAGAAGCTGCTCACAGGCAACGTTCACGAGTAATGCCCTAGCGAGTAAGTCAATATATTCTCATGAGCAGTTGAGTAGTAACTCACGAGTAAACGTTCTCATGAGTAGATGAGTAGTTGCTCATGAGTAAATCTTCTCACAAGTAGATGAGTAGTTACTTACGAGTAAATGAGTCGCTGCTCGCGAGTAAATCTTCTTACTAACAGCTGAGTAGTTTCTCACGAGTAGCTGTTCTCACGAGTGAGAAGCTAACTATACAGTCACTAAATACTATTACCAGGGAGTTGTTACAATCAGTAAAAGAGACTCACAATTAACAGGCCAACGTGATATATGAGAGAAAAAGACTAGCTAATTTTGGTGCTTTGCTAGAACCTTAGGATTTACAACTCAGAGTACAAGGATTAATTAGTCAATCACCAAAATTTCACAGTGGAAGATCTAGTGTTGTATAGAGGTTATCATTCTACGCCACTGTGCTCAAAAGGGTCATACAAAGTTAAGTCTGTTTACCAGAGTTTATTAACCTTTCCTTTATTCCCCTCAGACAGTCAGATTAGACAAGTTAAAACATCATAAATAGAAAACTTAGACACTGTTCGTAGGAAGATAGCGACCATTTACATATGATGTCATAAACAATCGTTTGCTCTATGATTGGTCAACGTCGTCACGTAGACGTCATGACCTTCCACCCGGGAAGCCAGGAGGCCAAGCGTCAGTCACAGGGCCGGCACTGGTAAATCAATCATCGTACTGTCAACGTCGTTCTCTCTGTACACTATGTAGGTCCTGTGTCATCGTATCTCTCCTCGCTTTTCTGCTTTTTGTCATCGTCATGTAACTTAACTGTATGTGCTTTTCTTTCTGATTTAATCATCTCTGTCAATTTATTTCTCGTTACTTTATGTGCATGCCAGTCGAATCAAAGAATAAAACAGAACTACGATCGTTAAATTGGAACCTTTCTAAATGTTTCAGTTCTGATGTCTCTCTCTACTGTAGTGGGATCTTTCTGTGTTACTAACGTAGAACATCCGTCGCTGGGGCAGTCATACCACGACTGAAAAATCCGGTAAACTCCCATAACATGACACTAGTAACCATTACACTCCTTAAGAGGGTAAAATACTTGTGACCATCTGCTCGTATCTCAGCAAACTGCACAACTGCAAACGTACTCTTCCCAGAGATATAAAACCACTATAACCGTTACTGTCTCAGACAATGGAAACGTTTGAAATGGCCGCACTACACAACAATATCATTAACGTAGCCTAGCACGTGTGAATGTATAGTATTTTACAATGATCGGTCCTTAAAAACTGAAACAAACAAAATTCCTGACCGTGTATTTGTGATATTTATGCATCTCTTATCTTCATTATGAGTTATTATTTCACTAAGTTTGCCTTGATGTATTATTAAGCAGGAAGAGGTACTGTGAAACACTGACGATATTACCTTGCTTCTCTGCACACCGGCACATGACAAACTCTGTGCCTTGTCTGTCATATTAAAGCTCTGAAAAATAAGATAATCTCTGTTCCATGACTTCACCTTCATTAAAACTTATCAACCTCTTTCAGTCTTTAGCATTCTGGGGGACGCGCCGGTTCATGACATTTAAATGGTATCCCAGCAGTGTCAAGATTCATATCCCCGCTAGCCGTCAGGTATGATTGTGATTGATAATCTACCATTGATTCGAACTGCCACTTTTCTTTCTATTCATGACGTCCTTTTGAATTTTGAAGTTTTGTCACTGTTAATCAACATGCACATAATTAAAGCACAGTTGCAATCACACACCCCCCCCCCCCACACACACACACAAACACACACGCACACATACACTCACCGGTCTCGCGAGTTGCACACTGATCCCTACCTTTTGTTTGACAGTTTATAAATCAAGGACTGCATATCCTGTCTTATCAGGGTTGCCTAAAACGTAACGACTGGATTTTCCTCACCTGCAATAAATTGCGCAATGGGTATGTTCCAGATAGACCGCTGCATTACTTCATACTCTATAAAGACATCAAGTCAATTTAGTTATATTTCATTTATCTTTACAACTTCATCGCAGACAAACTTCGCTTACATTCGCTGGCTCTTTGTGCAATATCAGTCTCACAAACTATACTATCGGTGAGTAGCATTGGCCTATACTCTTTTGCAAAAAATAATTTCCTGAAGTCAATCTATGAAAGACTGCCTGTTCTCAAATGCATTAACAACGGTGCCATGCCATATTCTTTTCCAAAAAAAAAAGGTTTTTGTTGCACTGTTTAATTCACGTGTTTTAATTGCCGAATCAAAAAAACCAAAAAACATTTCATATGCAGTGCAAGATAATTTTGTTATCTATCTGTTGATATCACTTTGAGGGTACAAAACCCCGTCAATGAATCAGATCTACGGCAAGCTTCCATCGGGTCCATGTCCAGGGTTCAGCTAGTCATGGACTAGTTCACAATCAATGTAACTAGCACTCATTATGTACTAGCGTAACCACTGCGTAGGGGTAATTGCTCACTAAAATGCAGGATCTCGTGGCCTCAGAAATTAAGAACAATTTAAATCATGATTTGTATCAACTCATAGAAGCTCTTTTTTCAACAGAAGTGAAATATACTGAGTGCCTAACAATCCTTTATCTGTAGTTTCGTGTCCTAACGGTATAGTGATGTTGCATGTTTGCACCTAGAATGACGAAGCTAAGGATTTGGCCGATGATTATAAAGTGGTTAATGATCCAAAATACTTATTTAGACGGGGTTTTAGCATTAAGCAGTACCGCACAAATGTAATGATATAAAAAGATTTTCTATGCTTTCCCCTTCTCATTTTCAAATTGCGGACAACGTGAACCCAAGATATCTGTTGTTAGAAGTATTTTTAAGCACCTAAATTGGCACATTGTGATTTTTGTGGAGTCATAAGCAAAGTCAAATGGCAGACTAGCATTAGTCGTGAGGTAACATAGATTATGTAAACTTATACCTAGCAGGTGGATCATCGTTTTGGAGACATGGTGGTATTTTAAGGAGTATTATCTGTTTTTCTTTTTTTTTAAGTTACATTTCAAATTCCGATGCGAAGCCTAGCCCGTAGGCAAGGGTGGAAAAACATTACCAATGAACCGGAAGTGTGACCGGTTTCATCAGCAACATACATTTGTTTATGGAATTAAGTCATTCTGCCTATAAAATAGTTTAGGTTGTCTGAAGTAATGCAATTTCAACGATAGCTAGGGATGCGTCATTCTACGGGTTGTGTCATTCTAGGTGTATTTGCTATACTGGTTTTTCTATTCTAGGCCTAAGTTCCATGCCATTGAACAACTTACTTTAATAGGCTACGTACAAATAGGCGAACCTTTTGGAGGTTTGGGAATACTGGTCATAACATTGAATTTTAAGGGTACATTGACGCATGTATGGCCTTTAGTCAAAATAGTGATGCACAGAGGGCTATGTAAACTAATTTAGGTTCCTTAATTTGTCAGTTACATGTATGTTCAGTCGTCTGGTAATTAGAATACTTGGGATATTCAACAACTTGGCCAACACTAGCGATGCACACAACTCTTTGCCAAATATACTGCCAATGGGCATACATGGCTACAGGCTATACCATGTTCAGATGTATCACTGCACGTTAATAATAGTTGTAATGCCTTTGCTACACTCAAATACTACATCAAACGTTTGACATATGCTAATTAACCATCCTGCGCTGCCCAACCCGTCGAACTTGCACGAAAGATGTTTTGATGATTGCTAACATGTAGCCTAGTCGCCATAATTCTGTTCAGAATCAGATCTACAATCTTGGACAAAATACCTTGGGACATCCCGCGCCCCCGTCCAATGTTGGCTATAGGATTGCTGTTCAAATGGTACATTCACTTCTATAGCGCAACATTGGAAAGGGGCGCGGGGTTTCATGTTATCCTCTCACCTAAAATTCAGTATTATATTTGCAACATACGACAAAGTGTCCCAACAATTTTGTCCAAGATTGTAGGTTGCTGGGAAAGATTCGCTGCATGGGGTATCATTGTAGTAGAATCATTTTCAGTTGCACCTGTGAGTAAAGTTACTGAGTGCCTTAAAGGGAAATAGGGCGTTTGTTTTACAGAAAATATCCATATTTTTAAAACTAATGTTTGTGGACGCAGAAAGATAGATTATTCAAAGTAAGGAAGAATAGTAACCTTCTTTTCAAGAAATAAGTTCCTCACAGATAGAAACTCAGTTATTTGTTGCTCAACAATAATTTGTTCACCCAAACTTTTCAAAATTCAAATGATGCATCTTCCGTTACTCATCACATGCATAATGGTTTGAGGAGATGAAGCTTTGGCAGGTGTTTATTGATGAGACTGGATGGTTTAACAATGACTACAGCTATTTCTTTTGTATGTCATGTCGGTGTATTCTAAACGCCCTATTTCCCTTTAAGGCAAATGCTCTAAAGATGAAAGAAGCCATTACCATAGATGTCTACAATATCCACTTTCATCATTTCATGGCAATCGCAAACATACCAGTCCTGCATAGATGTTGGCCTGATGGAGTCATTACAGAAAAATAGACAAAAGAGTGGAAAGAGATATAGTGGAGGGGCACTCATTTGATTTGCTGTGTGTATATATACCCTTAAATTTCTTAGCAAACAATAATAAACAATAACAAATAATGTGTCCAACAAGTTTATTAGCTAACATCAAGTATGTTGACAGTGAACAATGGATCGAGCCTTATCACTCTATGGAAATCCATACTCAATTTAAACTTCATATACACTGAAAGAATACAAGATTTGACTTTCTGTGTAAAAACCTGACATTTTGTTTCAAGTATCACACCAATTTTCCTGATATTCAGTAGTGGTCACCCTGACACCGCGATGAGGTCATCTTGCGGGACTTAGGCCAGAGACTGTTTTCTCTTTAAAGAGGTATACTGAAATTTATAGAAATCCCACAACTTCGGCTTAGACCCACCAGCTCTACTGTAACCAACTAATGTTTCCTAAACTCAGTATATGACATAGGTCTAGCCCAAACTGTATATAGTAGGCCTAACCTGGTAACAATGTTCTGAGGCACAACCATAGTTTATGTGTTACGAAAAGCCCCCAGAGCTGTTAATTCGTTTTCACTCCAGATGTATATTTCGTTACTGCCATAATTACTGAAGACAGTTAAACTAAATTTCATGGTTAATTAGCAAGAAGTTATGGAGATATTTAACACCTTACCCATGTCATGCAATAATCGCCTACAAATATTGTTTGCTTGCACTTTCAGTTGTCACAATGTCTGCTGCTGTTGATTGGTGGAAAGTAGTTCCATGTCACTTCATTTGGAAACTTGAAGAAAGTACTGAAGTCGACTTTAGGGGAATTGTGAATAACCTCGACAGTAAGTTGGAAACAAGGAATGAAGAAGAATGGAGAGAGTCAGCCTGTGAGATGTTGCTCTTCCGAGGTTACATTGAGGTCTCCAACTTTGACGGTGTACAACGTAATCCTCAGAAGGGAGAAGAATTTTTTTCAGAAGCAGAAAAGGAAGCCATGAGAGTGACGGATGACGATGAACGTCAGGCATACATCACCGTCGTAACTACAAATCGACTCTGGTTGCTTGAATCTACTCAAGAAGGGAACCCTGATGAAGGAGAGCGATCAAAGCTGATCACTGCACTGGAAAACAGCTGGAGGAGAAATCGAGATGAGCGTTCCCAGAAACGATTTGACGCATTCATCGACGCCATTGCTGCTTTTGCATTAGCACGGCTGGGACCAAATAAGTACAAAGAAGCTGAACGAAGATATCAACGAGCGTTAAGGACCATCGAGACTAAGTCTTGGTGGTATCAGTCTCTTGGTTCAGTGATTGGTCGTCAAGGCAGATGGAAAACGGAAAGCTACGATGATGATTATGACGGCATCGATGATGAGATAAAGTGTTACGAGAAAGCGATCGAATTCGATAACCAAAATAGCTCTGCAAAATGTGACCTGGCATTAGCACTGTTGAGGTTTCCACAGAGAAAAGACGAGGCACGAGATCTTATAGGACGGATAGAAGGAAATTCATGTGAAGTTATTCTAAAGAAAGGCCGTTTCTATCGACGAGATGGCGACAGGCAACGTGCACTTGAAGTCCTTCTAGAAGGACTAAACAGGATTGAATATGTCCGTTCCGAACTGTACTATCTGATGTCGTGTTTGTACGAAGATTTTGCAAACCAGGCTAAAAAAAGGGGAAACTGGGGCGAGAAGATAAAATGTAACAGAGAGACAACGAAATATGTAGATAAATGCCTCGAAAAACAACCGACCCATTTCAATGCTATGAGACTAAAAGGAATTGCTTTGAGTAGAGAAGGTCGTAAAATGGAAGGAGAGGAAATGCTTCGTCGGGTAATCGAAATGTACCGACACTCCCCACGTTGCTTGATCGAAGCACAGAATTCACTCGCAAAGACTTTGTTCATTCACAACGATAACAAATGTAATGGAGCTGCTGCCAAAGCATATGAAGACGTGGTGGACACAGGAATCCTCATTTTGAAGAACATGGATATGTATCGAAATAAACAAGTCAGTTATTTTGTCACCTCGGCTCAAGAAATTTTAGAGAGCTACTACAGTGGCTTGGAAAATGGCTATATAAAAATTCAAACTTTGCGAAACAAATTGTCAGAAATTTGAAACGTGAATGAAATAACACGAGTCTTCAATCAAAGAATAGTTTTCTTTGAAGCAAAGAAAACGAACAAAATATATATCTTTCTTATCAGAAACTATAAGACCAATCTATGACAAACGTACCTCGGATTCTCTCGGTTATCGTCTTGTATGCATGTATTTAAATAAGCTATGTCATCTACTCAGAAGGAAGAGAACGACTTTGCAGAAAATTTCAGGTTTGTTCTTGTTAAATCTCGAGAGTTATCTCATCTTTTCTAATTATGTCTCTAGATAGGTCCTTTTTAAATAGTTTACGATACTATTTGGGTTTATTTTCAGACAATACTGAAACAAGAGCCACATGAAAAATGAAGAATTCGTCTGAGTCTCAGAAATTTGAAGTGGTTCATAAACTTTGACCGTTTGACCCCATCCTGATAAAGTTATTACATGTGTATTTGAAGAAACAATAAGTTCTTATTTTTTATAATTTAAAACGATACTTAAAGTTAAAAAAAAACGTTGAAAAGTTCAAGGAGAAGTAGTGAACATTTTTTGTAGCTTTCTGTGTGATGTTAAATTTAACCGATCAAAATGATGTCATTACTCATATAACCTAGAATATGAAGACTTACGAATACATTATTAGCAAAGAAATCTTTCATCAGATAGCGTTTTTTAGGACAAGGAGGCAACTAGATTAAGACAAAAAGGAAATTTATTTGTCAGTTTACAAAATACATCACAAGCCAGGCGCTATGACAACATTGCCTGGAATTGTGGGGTAATTCTGACCACTGACATTTTTCATCATTATAAACAACTGTATTATTTTGAAACTTTAAATGTTGCAATAGACCAAGAAATTTCGTCCCAATATTAGACATCAACTTTAAAGGAAGCCTTACGTAAAGTATACATATCACTGAGCTTAATTCAATCAAGGTAGTTTGGCATTAGTGAAGTTCATGTAACCTCTGCTATACCTTTTTGCTACGTCGAGTGAAACTCTTTTAATTGATGTTCTGCGTATTGGCCTTTGATCAACATGTGTATGATGATAGCCAAACTTCATTTCTATCCTCAAAACTATGTGAAAACATTTAGCCGCACGCAAAACACTGCAAGAACTATGAACACACAGTGCAGTCTATCCTGTGCGGTAAGAATAATCAGGGAGCAGTGTATGGCTGTGTTAAATTACGCCACGAACTGACGACAGGTAACTAACTCTGACATGCCGACTTTCAGGGCAAAATACCATTTTTGTATGTTTTTAAGGCGTTATCTAGAAGACTACTGAACGCCGTGTAGACCCAGGTCTAAACCTCAGAGGGACCCTCATGAAGTAGAAAGTCCTGCAAGATCCATGGGGTGTAAATTGTTACCGATTTCTCAATTTGATAGCTCAGAATTATATGAAAGGCATTGACGTAAAGTTGTGCATTGTTGTCACAGGCTACAAGTAAAATGAAAAAATAATGCCATCAAAATACCGGAAATACCATCAAAAGAAACATATCATAGATAACTTATTTCTTATTAACTTATTTTTGGAAATGTAACTTACCACTTTAAACATATTATCGTATAAATGTAACTTAATTTTAAGAATCCAGCAGTAAAACATAAGCTATTTGAAAAATACACTCGATTCTTTTGATGAAATAATGTCCACGCTATAGGGTCGACTTTCCATTTTTTCTCCCCTTGTATTTTCTGTGCGTTTCTTGGGTTTGCGAAGCTGATTGGTTGTTAAATTAACATTTCATTGTGACGTCAGTCTCTTCCTGACAACTCTCTACAAACGTCAGTAGTCTGCGGTAACTTTTTTGTTTGTTACATGTACTCGTGCACGTTGAATGATACTGTTATGACAGCAAAGAAGTATCAATACAGGAAAAGATAAAAAAAAGTAATTTGAAATTAGTGAATTTTCAGAGGTATCTAGGAATAACTGATGTTACATGAGATACCAATAAGAGCACCAATCAGCAAACCGAAGGTCTAAAGTGAGATCAGTATCTCGAAGCGTGATTTTTCCTTCCCAATGGAAAGCCGACAGTGATGAACATGTGAACGTGTGAAATTTGCTCTCCAAATTAGTAAAAATGAGTATACATAGGCCACATTGCTTTTCCTGGGAGCCCTAATGAAAGGCAGATTGACACCCTCTTCCCTTAGACCCCCCAGCATCACTCATCCAACAGTCATCGTCAACCCCCTCCCCCCCCCCACCACCACCACCACCACCACTTTGGAGAAAACCTGATCCGCCTCTGTTATCTCTTCCTTCAATCACTGAAAATGTAATAATTGTATTATTTTTATGAACAGGAATTACCTATAGTAATCAGTGTCTGGACACAGATTTTCAGTGATTGATTCTAGTTATTTATGACCTTATCATTATTGCTTCAAATGTGTGTCATATATGTTCAGAATATCTTACTTTGGCCATTTATCATCTCCATATGACTAACTCTCAACAGGTGTAACAACATACCATGAAATTCATTAACCGGCTCAATGAACCACTTTAATATGTAATCATTTCAATGTCACATATGCCATTGATACATAATATGGAGTTGTATTTTGACATTCTCTTCACTGACTCAAACTGGGTGGGCACGTAACTTATAATCTCAATCTCAACCAGAAACAGCATTTAGAATGTTCACGTGTAGCGTACTGGAGGAATAATTTGACTCGATCCACCTTTCGTGTGAACCTTTTCAATGTACGGTACCTTAGGAAATGTTTGGAAAAAACGTAGCCATTCACTAAATTATTATGTCGAACTTCATATAGGCCTATGCAAGTCGGGGCCATTCATGACTGTTATACTGGAAGGTCGTTCTTTCCCTAAACAGCCCAGACATGCAAACACAGACATGCCTAGTAGTTTTCTAGCTTAAACTTGGCACTTTGTAAGAACTCAAGAATTATTTTATACCTTATTAATTTGATTAACCCAGTGCATTGTTAACATTAGTCTATGTTGACGAAGAATTATGAAAAACAAGTGAGCAGCGTATCAACTGTCCTTACCCAAGTACAGTAGTATATATTGTAGGAAGGGGTATATGTGAAGGTCAACTCCGGTTTTCCTCGTCTCTCACACACATCAGTAACTTCTTACTAGATGTTCTTCACTTTAACCCCATCAGCACCCCACCCCACGGTGCCACCTCCACAAGGTTTGACTTTATCTCGTATCTACACAAAATCACTGACAACACAGTGCTTTAATCGCTTTCATTTTGGTTCATGCACGCACATATATATTACGTACACATAAGATTATACCTTACCCTTTTTTTTTGTTGGTTCATGGCGCGTGTTGATTGATTTGTTGATCAATAGCGGCAAATCGTAGATTAGTTACTCAGTTACAAATAAGTCTCGAATACTAGTACGTGCACTAAATGATCATGATACCTGCCTGTGTTAGTTCACATAATTTCAAGACGTAACCTGAGTACCAAAATATTCATTTTGACTTTAGATTTTGAATAGGAGGGAACTTTGGAGTGAGATGGTCCTGTAAACTTATTATAATGAAGATCCAAAATGTCGAATTAAGTGTAAATGGGCATCTCGACAATTTGAAAAATTTTGTCGAAATAGCCAGTTATTCTAAAACGATAATTTTACATCACTCATGTCGCGAAGACGAAAAAGTTGCTCGGGCGAACGAGAAAGAATAGATACTGTAATCCAGGTTATAAAATGCACATTTTCTTATTTTTAAAAATATATCAGGAGTGCTTCTGGAAATTTAAAATGTTATTACGATTCTGCACATTGTTAAGCATCACAAACAAGTAGTTCACAGTACCATAATGTGCCCGATGAATTAAACTCGTTTGCAAAAATGCAATGAAGATCATTTTTTGTAGTTTAGTAACACCAGCCTTTCTTTTATAATTATGCCTTACTAAACTTTGTTGTAACCAATATAGAATGTAAAGATTTACCGAAATCACTGAGGTACTTAAAAAACAACCCTGTAGATTCCAGATGAGTGTTAAGTAACGCGAGAAAGCTACTAAAAGCTTGAAGGATGTGCATAATCTCTTGTACAATGGACAGAACACAACGCTGAGAAATAAATAGATGTTTCTCACAAACTGGAGAACAAAGACATGAAACATAAAGGGAGAGTCATGGCAATATCAATGCACGTAAACTTTAACTACATAGCATACAGAATGTACAACTTTCAAACTTAGTAGAAGGGAGAATTTCTTATATCATATTTAGAAGAACAAATCCATTTCTATATCCCTAAATATCTTACCCGCCGTCGGCTAATTATGAGTCTACACGAGATGGTGTGCTAACAATTCTATCTAGTGTTTGAACAGTAACCACGAGTTACGAAGGCAAACAATTCTAAAAAGTGATTAATACAGCAACACGTTGCAATGGTTTAATACTGTGAGTTTTATGAAAGGTTTGTAAGCATCTATAAAACAATTGCACAGTGCATGCAGCCATGATCCACCGTAAAATCGCATACCTGGCTATTTTTTTTTCAGGGAACCAGCACTTCGGACTAATTAGCACGAAGTACTGTTAATGCATGTTGCAAAAGACAAACCTTCTCTTTTTGCATGTACATTTTGTCCATTTGACAAATATAAAACAATGACCTACAATCGTTTTAATGAAACAAAATGTTCAAAATAATTACACGCACTTGATATTAAGATTATCATCAATTATAGTCCCTCAGTGCCTAATTAGACATTGCTCCCGACCTAGTTCTTGTTACCGCGCTAACCCCTTAGTTAAATAACATTATCGCATTTCATAAGAGATGTTCAAAACTAAACGTTTGGAAAGTCCCGACAACTACCAAACCATTGCGCAATTTTTGTTCACGATTTGCGACATGTACTTGCAGATTCTATAACGACATCATTTGAATGCGCAGGAGCTCATTTTAATGGTGCAAGTTCATCGGCGGCAAAAGTTCATTTACATCCACAAGCACTCACGGTGACAACAATCTTAACGTTAAAGCAACTCCAGGGTCAATTAAAACTAAAGGTAAGTACAGCATACCTCTTTCCAACTCACGTTGATATTCACTGTTGACGTCATATTGTGGTCGAGTCTGTATTTTCCAGGTACAATCTGTACCTTTAAGGGTCGTCATTAATCTGAATTAGGACCTCGTTCAACAGGCTCATATTTTAAATGAATGTTGTGCGTATACCTGCAGGTCTGTTGCGATTGTCAAAGTGACATAAGGAAATTATTGAATTTGACAAAAATATATCTCTCATTTCATTGGTTTCTTTTAGTACTGCGATGTATAGCTATCAGTCATATTTAACGAGAATCAACAGTCTCTCTGATTCACGTAGTTGAGATGTTTGGTATATTCGACAGAAAATATCAGTCTCCTTAACTCGGCAAGATCAGGGACGTAGCCCGGATTTTTTATTTATTTATGTTTTTTTAAGGGGCAAAATCAACTCATCGCCCCTATATTTTACCGCCAACCTGGGGAACGGGTGTAAGGAGAGGGGTGTTGAGACTTAAGTCAAGATTTCAAACCAGCCAGTCTTAGTTGCTTTATCCTGGTGCAAATTGACCTTCTTTTACACCAGTACCCTTGAACCTAAAATAAAGGCTAAAAAGTATTGGAGTTGGATAAGTGCCGTTAAGATTATCTAAGCGGGGCGCCACATCGGCTTACGCGGAGCGTACAAGAGAATTTTTGACTTTCCAAACCCTCCAGATGGCCGGAAACGGCACTTCCCGATTGTTCCAAGCCGCGTGTAATCAGCCTTGAAATACGGATCTCATACGTGCAATTTTTCAATTAGACCTGATGAGATAAAAATCAATGTATGAAAATGGTAATACATATCAGATCATTGTTGAGATGATACAAGACTCATAAAGACCTATTCATCTTCTTTCATTTATGCTTGGAAAACGTAGGAAATAGTAGGGGAAGGGCCCTTGCTGAACATACCTTTAGGCTCCACGTTTTCATTGGTTTATAGTGACCCATTTTAAGCTTGAAAACGAAAATTAAAAAAGGGATATGCGGTTGAACATTATCAAATGCAACCCGTTTGGAGAAACGCCCTGGCAAAACATGACCTTGTTGCATGCACTCGTGTTGAAACATTACGAACTTTTTCAAAGAAGTGAAAATGACCGACTTTTAAGTAGTATAATCATGAAATTCTTTTAGTAGTAGAATTAACGTACCGATACTTAGATAGTAATATGACTGATTATTGGTTCGTATTGGCATAAGCCTTTGTTGGCATTGATAGCCAATACTTTTTGAGGTTTTATTCCTTTTTTTTTACATGACGTTATCATCGTGCTAAAAAAGTGCTAAAGCGTTCAAAAGACCCTCTTTCATGCCCGAGTACCCATGTATTACGATGGACATGACACCTAATACCCCTTGCCAGGCAGCTCAAGAAAGCCTAGACATTGGATTGACACACCTGAATTACTTTAGGAGAACGATGTTTAATTGACCATGTGGATTATCACAGCATGGGGTGATAAAACTGACCTAAGGGCATGACAATTTGCAAGAAGTTGAACCTCAGTAGAACAAAACAAGACTGAGGTTGGAGTCAACCCCATTTTAACGTACGAATAACGGCATGTAGGTCAGCGCTGGGATTGGAAAAGTAGAGAAACATTATTTTTAGATTACATGACATCATTAATATCCAAGGGTTGATTGACAATGCGTCATTTGTGAAATTAATATGCCGACCGTTCTGCCGAGGATACCATCCCCTATAGCTGCATACGCTTACACTGTTTCGTCTTAGTTTTCAATGTCATAAAAATATTACACTTTTGAAGCCAGGCACTTTTCCACACCCCCCTCCCCTCAGTGTAGGCCTATCAGTTGTCCCCAACTCCGTCAACGTATCATCCCTCCCTCCTCTTTTTTTTTTTTTTTTGCTCTCCTTTTTTTTCAACACCATCCATCACGTCTGCTAAAACTTTCGTGGGGGCACTCTGCCTGATCCACCCCCCACTCTCTGGCTACGCCATTGGGCAAGTCCCAAAATTCGTGATTAAATGTGAAATTTGGTAGGATACTTTTATGACTTTCAGTGCTTTACTGTATAGTTATTGGAGACCGGTAGGTATTTATGCAAGGATGGTACAACACATACATTTTTATCCGTTTCTCTCTTCTTTTTTTTTTTGGCGTTTGAAAATACACACAAAACTTCTTTCAAGTTCTTTCACTGTCTCTCGTCATGGTTTTGGTATGAAAACTTTGAAAACTTGTACATCATATTAAAATTAGACCTCTATTTTTTTATTAAAATCCATCAGATGGAAGACACCTCGCACAATGGATGAATCTACGGCACTATGTGACTTTCATGGCTAACTTACCTTCGCGACATTTTGTCGTCTATGCCAAACCCAAATGGAAACCATTTTGTCGTTGCATCGAGTATCGAGTAACGTATAGAATTTTCGACAGAATGAACAAAAAAATTCAAAGAGAAAATTGCATTATTACTGTTACAGTATATTAACTTGACAGTTGGTGTCATGTTAAATTATATGAATGTCCGGTATAGAAATATTATTTAAAAATTGTTGCGAAAAGTCTCGCCGACAGCCTAGAAATATCCACACAATGGATTTGCCTCTAAAGCAACTGATTTGATTTAATACAATAACTATCGGCACGAAATAGATAACGTGGTCTCTATATGTGTTAAATACGGTTAGAGGCAAATGACAATTTGTAAGTCCTAAGCATGGATGTCCACTGATATCCTTTGGTTATCAAAAAAAAAAAAAAAATTAAGAGTTTGTGATTCTCACATGGTTGCGTTAGTTCGTGCATGGTATCACATCAAACATCCCTTAATGAATCCACCACATGATACTTAAGTCCGGATCACACTAGCGCGATTCAATACGCAATTCAACTTTCAACTAAGTTGGTGCAAATTGATTTGATCATAAAAGTTGTTTAGAATAAAAATAGCGTCACAACTTCTCTCACTCCTGGATTTCTTGAAAAAGAAAAATCAATTTCGCAGTTCATATGGTCATTAATGCAACCGGCAATTCAAGCTGTACAATTTTAGCTGAAAATTGAATCACCCTAGTGTGACCCGGGCTTGAGGTATACAGTTGCTACTATTTTTCATGGAAAGGAAATTACTTGTGTAAAAAAAATTCAATTCCGTGCGTTTTTGGAGGTTTACCAAGAGAAAAATCAGCATACCATCGATTTGTTTGTATAGTGACTGGTAGAACTTACTGCGCAAAAGGTTTACCAGAAGGCTCAAATAACATATTAGAAACAGAAACATTTTCAAAGCTAAAGCTACGCGCATGCAGGTTTTTGTGCAATCTGACGCATATGCGTTGTATTCAGTACAAGATCACGAAGCTAATTTCGTTGAATATCCAGCACTTCTATCCACAACGGGAGATCTGAATCACTGGTGAAAATAATGCACAGCTCAGCGCACTTCGGAAGTTCATGAAATGAACATGCAAAATGATAGCGATGAAATTTGTAACTCCGTGGATTGCCTACTTTTTTAACATCCTATGCTCTATGTGTTTTCTGTTTGCAGTCAGCTTTAACAAGTTAGAGTTAAACTGTTGGATTATCCTTAACTACTGAACCTAAGCAACTGTAGCTCCTGTCAAATCTCGAACCTGACGAAGACGTACAAATTTATCCCCTTCAAGATTGTGCATTATATGTTACTTGTATCACAACTTAGTGAAAATAACTCGTTTAACAGATCAGTTAGCCGATCATCATTATGACAATCTGTGGATCTGTAGATCTGTCATACGTCTCTACTTACAGCTAATTATACGATGGCCATTCAATCACAATCTTCTTATTCGCTGTCATCAGCACTCCAGCACAAATTTACTCATAAAAGTACCAGCTAGACAAGTCAACAAAAGGTTGTGGCTAGTTTTCTCAAAAGATTGCATGAATCAATATTTTGATAAAGCCTTCGGTTTCTCGTTGCACAAAAATCAAGTAACCATTAACTCACATTAGCTAACAACATATGTCACCGATCGCCGTTGTAGATAAGTGTTTTGCAAGAGCTCCCTCTCTCAATAGTGCACCCTGGTTTTAACAATATGGGCGCAGTCATGTAAATACGTTGATCACGCGCACAGAATAAATCATATAAAATCGTACTTACCGAGTAATGTTGAATCTCTAACATGGTGTCAGAAGTGGGATGGAATGGCTAATGTCGCATTGCCCTACGGACACCTTTTGTAACTTTGGATATAACAACTGCTGAGAGAGACAGGCCGTCGTTTCGCCTCGCACTTGTTTTTTTTTTTTTTTTTTTTTAACAGGCATCACTTACGTGCTGTCTGTATATAGAACGGTAACACAATCATGGCCGACTACGGTATCAGACGACTAGACCCGTTATCGTTTCAGGGAAACATCGCTGAGAATTGGCGGAGATTCGAACTGGATTTTAATATATTCATTCAAGCGGCGCATGGAAACAAGACGGATAAGGAAAAAGCGTATATTCTGCTGAATGTTGCAGGCCAGGAGGCGATCGAAAAGAGCCGCAGTTTCACATACCAACCTAAGGTACGAAACAATGAAGGAATAGTGACAACCCGTGGAGCATCAGCAGAAAATATTGAGGATCTGAAACAAAAGTTTCGGGAGTTGTGCACTCCGAAAATAAATGTAATCCTTGAGAGACATAAGTTTAATACAGCAATGAAACAGCCAGATGAAGAGATTCAGGCCTATGTAGTTAGCTTAAGAACGATCGCACAATCATGCGAATTTGGTACATTAACAGATGATCTTATAAGAGATAGAATCGAAGTGGGCATACACAAAGAGAATGTCAGGAAGGACCTACTTCGTGAAAGTGACTTAACACAAGAGCAAGCAATTCAAATCTGCTTAATTCATGAGACAAAAGAACAAGCAAACAAACAGCTAACTCCCACAGTAGATTCCCTCAGAGTAAACTCAGACAAGAGAAAAAAGAGAATACCTTTCATTAAAGATTGTGGAAGGTGTGGCAAGTCACACAAACGAAATTACTGTCCAGCATATGGCCTAGAATGTCATGAATGTCATTTAGTAGGACATTTTGCCTCATGTTGTCATCGTAAACCGGAACAACGCAAAAACGGAAAACAAGATACAGTACGTCGTAGAAAAAAAACGAACTATAAAGCACACCAAACTAATTTAAGAGTTCATGAGCTAGGTGTAGCAGCTCAGAGCGAGCAAGCAGAGGCGGAAGATGAATATTTTATTGTGGAAGGATTAACTGTAGATCATGTTGAGGACACCTATCATCGGTTTACAAGATTCACTCAATATGAACCTAGTGAAAATCAATGAAAATTTGTTCACACAGTTGAGGACACTCGCTAGTACTGCACCAGAGTTAAAGGAATATGCAGACCTCTTTGATGACAGATTGGGGAGGTTACCAATCAGGTATAAAATGACAATAGACACCTCCATTTCCCCTGTGGTAAGACCACCCAGAAGAGTTCCAAAACCCATGGAAGAGAAAGTTAAACAGGAACTCATGAGAATGACTGAATTAGGTGTAATAAAGCCAGTACAGGAAGCAACAGAGTGGGTCTCCTCCATGGTAGCCACAAAAAAGGAAAAATGGAGATGAAATAAGGCTTTGTATAGATCCCAGAGATCTTAATACTGCCCTGAAGAGGCCCCACCATCCAATGCGAACCGCGGAAGAAATAACAATGAATCTAACAAATGCAATGATCTTCACAGTGCTTGATGCAAAGAGCTCATTCTGGCAAGTACCACTGGATGAGGAATCATCAGACTACATTTAATACACCACTAGTCAGATATAAATACCTACGAATGCCTTACGATATCTCAAGTTGTTCGGAAGTCTTCCAGCGAACAATGGAAGTGCTTTTTGAAGGCTATCCTTGTGAAATGATAGTAGACGACCGGCTAGTTGCTGGAAAAGACAAAGCGGAACATGATGCAAATCTAAAACTAGTGCTTAATAGAATCCGCGAAGTTGGACTCAAGCTAAACAGAAGCAAATGCAGGTTTAGACAAACCCAAGTCGCATATGTCGGACATCTCCTGACTGATCATGACATAAAGCCAGACCCAGATAAAGTTGCACAAACAATGATGTCCCAGTACCCGAGAATGCAACAGCCCTTAGTAGATTTCTTGGCATGGTCAATTATTTTTCCAAGTTTATTGACAACAATAGCGAGGTGTCAGCCCCTCTCAGACAATTACTCCATAAGGACACCGCATGGTGCTGGCAACCCCACCATCAAGAAGAGTTTGAGACACTAAAGCAAAAAGTAGCCACTCCGCCTGTGCTACAATTCTATGATGTGAAAAAGGAGATCACCCTTACTTGTGACGCGTCACAGTATGGCCTTGGCTGTGCGTGCCTACAAGAAGGGTATCCCGTAGCCTTTGCCTCAAGAACAATGACGGACACCGAACAAAGATATGCCCAAATCGAGAAGGGGCTGTTGAGCATCGTATTTGCCACGACAAAGTTCCACCAAAACATATACGGAAAACATGTCATAATCGAGACAGACCACTAACCACTGGTGACTATTATGAAAAAGCCGCTGCTCAAAGCACCTGCACGTTTGCAAAAAATGATGATGCAACTACTGAGGTATGACTTCACCATAGTGTACAAGAAGGGTGCAGAGTTGTATCTTGCAGACGCTCTGTCCAGGGCACCGAGAAAGGAATCCCCAAATTTAAGATTGGAATATGATGTAATGACGGTCTCACGGATATCGGACAACAGACAACACGAGCTAAGCATAGCCACTGAAAAGGATCATGAACTACAAAAATTAATAAACACCATCTTCAGGGACTGGCCAAGCCGTCAGTCTGTCTGTGCGGATGAAACCAAAGGTTACTATCCATTCCGTGATGAGCTAATGGTTGATAATGGAATAGTCATTAAGGGACACAAAGCTGTCATTCCTAAATCACTAAGAAAAGAGTACACCCGTATCCTTCATGGTGGACACATAGGTGTGGAGTCTACCAAGCGTCGGGCCCGCGATGTGGTATATTGGCCCAACATGAACAATGCTATAGAGCAGTACATTCTGAACTGCTCAGTCTGTAATGCATTAAAGAACCACCAACAGAAAGAGCCACTGAAGCTACACAGCATCCCGGATCTCCCCTGGTCAATTGTTGCCACAGACCTTTTCGAGTGGAACAACATGCACTGCATTGTGATAGTTGACTCATACAGTGGATGGTTCGATCTCAACTCTCTAACTGACTTGCGATCTGAAACAATTATCGTCAAATTAAAGAGAAGCTCTGCAACTCATGGAAGTCCACAAATTCTTCTCAGTGACAATGGTGGACAGTATTCCTCTACACAGTTCGCCTCATTCACCAAGGAGTGGAATATTAATCACATCACAAGCAGCCCTGAACACCCCCAGTCAAATGGTCTTGCAGAGAACGCTGTAAAACAAGGGAAGCGAATTCTTGAGAAGACCAAGCGAGATGGCTCAGACATTTACTTGAACTTACTTATCATCAGAAATACCCCAAGGGACTCAACACTCGGCTCACCCACTCAAAGACTCATGTCGAGAACAACACGTACTCCAATATACGTTCCTGCAAAACTTTTGCAACCCAAGGTCAGAGACCCAAACACTGTCACACAACATCTGACCCTAAAACTGGAACTGTTTGAACGATAAACAGATGTACACCATATGCTAAAAAAAAAAAGAAGAAAGCTTGAACTTTATAGTTATTTTGACCCATACTTCGAGAGGTTTCCCTGACTATTCGTCCTTCATCTATGATCACTTTTTACAGTATCGTAACATTAGTTCTATTCTCTTATTAGAACTCTTGTTCATGATTTTACAAGCATTATCTTTCTTGCATGAACTTTTTCACTCACACAATTTTTTGCATGTAAAGGGCTCATACTAAAAAAGGGAGATGTAGATTAGTTTTTTGCAAGAGCTCCCTCTTTTAATAGTGCATCCTGGTTTTAACAATATGGCCGCCGTCATGAAAATACGTTGATCACGCTCACAGAATAAATCATATAAAACCGTACTTACCGAGTAATGTTGAATCTCTAACAACCGTGACCGTTGTACAGACTTGATTTAACATTTTGTGCGCAGACTGCAGCGTGATAGATGTGTGTGCATTTACACGTCAGAAAACAGGCCCGTGGCCAGCCCATGTGGAGGGGTGGGTATTTTTCCAAGATGTGGATCTTTTTCCAAATACGGAAGCGGCTGGCGCGTGCCGTAAGCATGCAGTTGGTAGGGGTCCTGGGGCATTTTCCGGGGAAATTTTGAAATCTGCAAATTTACCGTAATCTGGAGGATTTTAGAGAACTACAAAAGACCTTCTGTCGTAGACAATTTACAAAAATAGTAGACACATGTGCGTAGTCAGGAATATGTCAAGGGGGTGCGAACTCGCGAAGACTATCTAAGCGTGGCGCCACCATCGGTTGGCGCGGATCGTACAAAAAATTTGGAGTTTAACACCCCCCCCCCCCGGCGTGGCCGGAAATAGCCCCTCAGAGGTCTTTTCAGTTGCATGAACCCAGCCTTGAAATATAGATCTCATGTCTGCAATTTCTCAATTACTGAGAAAACAATTAGTCTGTGAAAAATGATGCAATGCCGAGATGAGCATTCAAAGAAACGTTTGGCTCTACAAACCCCTCAGGTAGGAGAAAACGGCCCTTCCTGGGTGTTTTACATGCATACATACATGCTCCCAACCCTGCATTCCAACCCTGCCTAGATAGGTCTGCCGCATAAATTGAGGGAATTACTATTTAGCGATATCGCGGGAAAAAAGCGAAAATGAGATCAAGCAGGGTCACCCTTTTCGCCCTCCTTTCCCTGGCTATGCCTATGCTCCTGGGTATTTCTGGCGAAGACCTAAAAAACAAAATACCACAATATGGCCAAGGGGGGATGGACGGTCACCTTTTTCGCCCCCTCCTTGGCTATGCGCCTGAGTAGACACTCTTTGGTAGTCACGGCGGTTTGGACGTGGCTTAAAATGTACCGACTGCACCCGACTACAATTGAACATATTTAATCGGGCCCGGCGACGGCTTACGAACCAACTGAACTCTAGTCGTGGAACCGGTTACACCGCCACGACCACAGCAGACTCGATGGGTGGTCGCCGTCGTGTCGCAGGTTGTTTTGGCAGTGTGTCCTGTGCTTTATATTGCATCTAGTTCAAATATCAACGGCCACAATGACATAACCATGCATGAGCGTTTTTGAGCTTCTTATCTCATCACCCCACGTAGTATATGTATGTGGTGATGAAATATTGTGGTCAGTTTGGGCCTGTATACATTTTATGACATAAGTGGAAAGGTTTTACCTTCCTGCTAAAAGTGAAAGGAAATTCGGCCTCAATATGTCAAGATAAAAAAATATTTCAAAGCTGACCCTTCAGATAATATGGACTTTCTTCAAGTTGGGGTGAGTCGTTCGAACGCTCCGAGCCCCCCTCCCCCCCCCCCACGGCTACGGGCCTGGATTATGTTAGAGAATTGTACCTTGAGCTCTTGCTTAATCGAAACCCATCAGCATCTATCAGACATAAATTCTGGCACTTCATCGGCATTCCGATCACGCAATATTTCCAAGGTTCACATGCAGACAGAGCAATGTAGTTTAGTATTAACTATTACCTTATTTTATCAGTGGTCCTCACTTCAATTATTAACTGAGGAATGCACTTTGTTACTTTGTGGCAGATGTAGCTACTCGGATAAACAATTATTGTTAATGAGACATGCGTAAAAGAATATATTTGTCTTCGTGATGGAAAGGTGTTATGACTTCGCTCTCTTGAGCCGACCACAGAGTTAATTATTGCTACTTTCTGCAGACAAGAGCATACGACAATAGTGTAACCAAGCTGGAGAAGAAACAGGTAAGTGCCAGTACGTAATGCTTATCAAAGTAACGCATGATATATAATATTGCCAGATTTACTTAGGCCTAGGTTTCGGAATGCATCAATAAACGAAACTTATTCATATTAGTCACTGCTGCTGATGGAATAAACTCAACGGTTGGTATTAAATTAGTCATTGATATATCCCTATTGCAATCTTCACATTAGTCCACAAATGGCACACATTAGTCCACAAAAAAATTGTTCATTACATTAAAATAGTTAAGAAAGGATACGAAAGTCATCTTAATATAAATCATCGTCAAAATGTTATTTAGCTCTCTGGAGACTCAACATTTAACGTTCTCAAAACGTTTTAGCAAATGTTTTCATAACATTTAAACGCCACGTTATCTTGACATGTTGTGAAAACATTTTGCCAACATCCAGATAATGTTATGTAAAACATCGCGAAAATGTTTTCTGGCTATTCTGGTGACTCAACATTTAATATTTTAATAACGTTTTTCATAATGTTATAGCAACATTTGGCCAAATGTTTTCTTGATATCTTGTAAACATTTTTGTGTTTGCTGGGAAGTACCACCTTCCCACCAAATGGATAACCTTATTTTAAAGTTAATTTTTCACTGGCAAATGTTTATATTCTTGCACTGGCAAGTGTTAGGTTGAGAACTTTTCTGACAAGCTAAATATTTCTACGTCGTTTCCATCTCTGTTATTGCTTTAGCTGCATTGGTGTAATTATAACGATGGACCTTTGTCTCATGGTTTAAATCAAAGTACAATTTTCAATAGTGTAATGGACTAATTAAATGTGCTTTTATTACAGGGAGATATATTGTTCTCTTTTTCTTTTTAGCATATTGCGTGTATCTTTGTTAAAACCAGTCTCACTATGATTTTTAATTACGAACAGAAGTTTTTCAGACATTCTCTCTGACTTACAAGGTAGGGGTTCCACAACTTCAATAAACAGTACACACTGAACAAGTGAGATTGTTTGTCCTTGTATTGTCCTCTGTGTGGGTTTCCCGGTTTGTGTTACTTTAGTTGATGAATATCCAGCGTTCGACGAAAACTTCAGTTATCTAACTCCGATTCCATTTTTCGTGCTAAGCGTATCACATAATGTGTATTTTATAACTCAAATAAATACCATTCGAAAAAATGTTTTAATAAAAGTCTGAATTTTGGATGATTTCACCAAGGTGAAAGTAATTTTAAAGACGCGATAGAACTATGTGCTAGTAATGGTCATTTGGTGAAACATCAACGCGATGATTAATTTCTACTATTTATAGAATTACATCATGTATTTATGAAGAACTGCATAGGAACATACATTGGAATACTTAGCTTCTTTGGTGACAATTGGCTTCGTCTTTTTCGTTACCCTCCAAACTTTGCTTTGAATCTTGCTTTGAGTCTGTAAGTCACAATTATCCCTGTTGGCAGCCTGTTTCCATTTTCTAGCTAAAAAAAAAATCAGAATTAAAGGATATGCTCTGGTGTACCTGTAATTCCTGGATAAAATTTGTGGCGGGGTGCAATAAGACACTGTACACTTCAGATTTTGTCTGTTGTCGGATTCAGTTATAAATATTATCTTAAATACAGGTTTTTTAGATACGGTACTGTCCTTTGGGTCATTAATAATCAACAATGTTAAAAATGTAAAATTGCTGTTTATCTGACCTATTGAAAACACTATACACTTGGTTTCATCTAAATGCAAAGGCAAACCTTTTCGAAGCACACCATACATAAAATTTATCTAATGCAATGTTAGCGGCATTTTCCAGGCCATTATTGCTCTCATTAAAGAATATATTGGTATCATCTGCAAAAAAGCAATAAGGAGCAAGACTTCGAGACATTTCACATATCGTTCATATAGATAATACATAGCAAAGGTCCTAGAATAGACCCCTGGGAAACACTACAAGTAGTTTCAACAAAAGTACAATTAATCTTTAAAACAGACGTGAACTGTTGACGTGAAGAAGACAACTTTTGTACCAGAGATTTGCCGGCAGAGTCTCTAGCTCCATAATAGGATGGTTTTTGTAAAAGAATTCGATGGTCGATGATGTCGAACTATATAGGTCAAGCAGATATAGTCAAAACTATAGTAAAAAAAATATTTAGTTTGACTCTGAAAGCATATATTTTGATTTATACAAAACAAACCGATACTAATTGCATCCATATGTTTTATTAGAGTAGTCACTTTAAAATCTAGATCAGTACAAGAAGAGGATCACTGAGTCATAAACTGTAAGTAAACTGTAACTGATAATAAAATGTAAACTCGAATCCCATTATCGTTTCTATCAGAGATTCTCATATAACTTATGACGATCATCCATGCACTTTGTCCTGTGGTAGGCAAAATCAACAACTGGTGCTGATAGTACCTTTTGAAAACAATTGGTGCTGATAAACATCATAAAATGATGTATTGTGACAGAAAAAGAGGAATACAACGGTAATTATTGCAACTTTATGCATCAAACATCAGACCGAAATTGCAAGGGTAAATTGTTAGGTATTAAAAACAGGTAAGTGACAAACACATGGGCCCTAGTGTTATCGCGTATTTATCTGGTTTAGAGAATTTCCAAACAATATATGCACAACTCCCTATGGCCAAAGTACTGCATATACATGCTGTTGGAACGTGTACAAACCAACCCACCACATCACGCAACAACACTTTTTAGTTTTGTAGGATCACTCTTCGTATTGGCCCAGTCATATCAGTGGCAATGAGGGGATACCCTTCTTTGAATTGAAACAGTTACGTCATTGTATGAAAAGAACGTTAAACTATTCAGTATCCATAATTTGCATTTAACTCATTTCAAATGCAGTTTCAAGAAAATGTTTCTATGACATTTTGGTCTTCTTGGTTGTCTCTGCTGAATGGGTGCAACACTCTGGAGTCAACACTCTGGAAAATTGTCTACTTTCAGATAACCAGCAATATAAAGTTGACGTCAGTTCTTATTAAAGTTAATAAATTTGCTAATTAAGTGATGTTATTTGATTGCAGGGGGAACTACCTATGTATCATTTGATAGTTCGTAAATGTCAATGTAAATGTTGCTGCAAGCATCAGCTGAAAGGCTTGCTGTGGTATGTATACTAGTATTGTCATTTAGTGAAATATTGAGGTAATACTATGACAAACACATCTTTTACATCGGTTTGCCCTGGTAGAAACATGTAGCAACGGACATAATTTTCAAGCGCACTAGATCAGTTCATTTAAAAATGAAGTTTGAAAATTATATATTTTAATTTAGGTGATAGACAATTTTACTCATTTTATACGGGTTCTAATTGCTATTTGGAGCATCACCATCAGCAGGCGTGAAGAGCACGAGAACATTTCAGGTTTACAACCCTCGTTGCTCACAACCCCCCCCCCCCCTTCCCAGTCGATGGCAGGAAACGGCTCTTTCCGGGTGTTCTAAGCCAAATCTACCAAGTCGTGAAATAGGATTCTCATGTTCACAATAATAAGAATACAATCGTTAATAAAAATACAATCAATGTATGAAAATTAGTAATACATATCAGATGGGTGAAGGTGATGCAAGAAACATGATAAATAACGCACCCCCTGTCATTCATTCTGGATTAACTTGAAAAATACGGAAGAGGCTAAACATACCTTAAGACCCCACTTTTCTCATTTAGGGGTCTGATTTCTCAAACCCCCTCTCTGTTAAACCACTGCACAAACAGCAGAGGTAGGTCACTAATGGTGTAATTTAGAGAACTAAGAGAGGGGGAGTACGAATATAATGAGAGATATGTCGTCGGGAATTTTTTCCACGTTAAGATGGCTTCCCACTTGGCCTCAATCCTCAGATGTTCAAGTACGATGTCCGTTGTATAATTCTTTATTTTGATCGGAAGTTTTTCAAAGTAAAGTTAGTTTGACAAATAAAATTTGACTTACATGCTCCAAAGGTAAAAGGTAAAGTAAAATTAGTATTGTAGAGGGACTATGCAAAGAGACTTTGACCTTGTATCCATTTTTTCGGAGAGGAAAAGACTAAATACGGAAAATAAAGTATGTGATTTACATTTTGGGGGGGGTGGGGAATTACAATTTGATGTCTACTACCTACTTGGAACAAAAGGTCCCTTTCTTCCGGTTTGATACATTAGTATGTTTGCTTTTTCAGAGCCTTTCAAATCTTTAGGGGGTTGAAGATGGCAACAGCGAACTATAATGATTTACTTCAGACAGAAACATTAGAGTATGTTTGCAGAGAAACACTAAATAGAACGAGGGGTATTTTAGAAGAAGATTTCGATCCGCTTTTGGTACAAAATGAGCTCCTTCTGCATGGAATTCTTACAGAAAGAGAGTGTGAAGAACTAAGATGCAAAACACGTCGAAGGGATAGACTCAAATATTTTTTAACTCTTCTCAAAAACAGACATCAAATGTTTCATAAATTTGTCGATGTCTTAAAAAACTTTAAAGGCTATGAAGCACTGGCAAGTAACCTAGCTGACCAATCATTGGACATGAAATTATATGTCGAAGAAGTAAAAGGTGAGTCACCTGAAATTCTTCATAAGTAATTTAATATCTTGCTTGGAATATTTAAGTAACTTCGAGTAAATTTTGCATTTCGTTAGGGGAGCATGATTTATTTCTTGTTTAAATGTAACTTTACCATTAATATTGGAAGGAACATTATTTTTGTTGCGTTTCAAAGAATATATATATATTCAGAATTTATTTGTCGTTGTTTGCTATATAATTTTCATTCGTTCATTTGTCTACATTTTAACTTTTCTTGAATACGACGCATTTCAGCCTCACACCACCAACAAAAAAGCACCAAAGTTTAAGTGATTATTTAATGTTTCCGTAAATATGTTGAGGCGAGGTACTTTACGATATTACTTTGTCTTTTGTATTGAATATTTATAAATACATTTTGAGTCAAATAGTATATTGATGTGACTGATTTAAGCTACTGACTTATAATATCACCAGAACTGCACAGCTCGTTTAGGGGGGATCGTTATTCCGAAGATGACCAAACATATATGATAGACGCTCTCATGGACAGTAACCAAGCAGATGCCATAAAGCTGCTGGATTACTTAAAATTGAACAGACACTCCAGCCAGCTAAACAACTGCAATGGGCGAGGATTTCGACCGACATTTGCAAAGATTCTCTACGAAAACAATATGGCATCTTTCCAATTCAGAACAGCATTCGCTGAACTTACACAAAGTATGTCCAAAAGTGCAAATACAAATAGCAACGAAGTTGAAGGTAAGCAGAAATTCAAAGTGTTTGATACTAATGCACAAGTTATCTTTCCGATATTTTTTATGAATATCAAAAAGTATTTCAGACACAAGAGGAGGTTTTATTCGGGTGAATTCATTCTGGCACACATATTTTGTTGATGTTTATATAGCAGGCATTGTAATACAGTCTGACCGTCCTACCTACACCACCGAGAGCTTCCGCAGTATAGGCCCACTATCCCTGAGACATATATTGTGCATATTTACCATCTCTTCCATCATTGTTGCATGCAGGGTAGGTCAAGTTTACTAAGAAATTAATTTCGACCGTATGACAAAAGAGTCAGAGGTGTATGACCTGAATTCTTGGCAAAAGCCCAACTGAAAAACATTAAATTCTTAATGACATCTCCAAA
The DNA here is from genome assembly GCA_021234535.1 of Stichopus chloronotus. Classification (NCBI taxonomy): domain Eukaryota; kingdom Metazoa; phylum Echinodermata; class Holothuroidea; order Aspidochirotida; family Stichopodidae; genus Stichopus; species Stichopus chloronotus. The sequence goes on from CM037834.1 coordinate 5,764,193, forward strand.
GATACATAGAAGGTTTTGTAAACATTTAGCACCACTATGGTAACTAATTTCAAATTACCAGTGGTTAGGAGTTTGTGTCAAGAACTTCTAATTCTTAATGGAAAATCTTTAATGTTTCACCGTGTTGCAAAACTGAGTCCATAAATTAAAGTCATGTTCTGAATGTGCAGTTTGGAAGTTTGGAAACAATTCTTTCAATCATAGTAAATAGCCAGCTATTACGCCTTTCTGATTATTTACCTTTTCGTGAAGCATTGGCTAACTTCACAATGAAACAACAATATCACAAGAAGGATCAACTATCTTTTAAATCTATTGACATACATGAAGTAATACACATAGTTATTTGACGACAGAGTCTTCAAGTATGACCGCTTTTTCCTGACTAACATAGCTTTAATGTAGTTTTACATAAAAAACATGTTTGTTTTGTCTCATGAGACATTCGTCTAGAATCGCCTAACAACCCACAATACTTACACCCTGGTGCAGTTTGCTAACCTCTCTTGCTAAGAGAAGTACTGTGTGATATCCTTTGGGCATGATTCAGTGATTTATTGAAGAAAACAATACTTTCATAGCATTGTATTGATTATTCAGTTTCAGACACCGATGAACGACCTCCCTTTGACTTTTATGACATGATGGATAATGTAATAAAAGAATTGAAATTGCCATCAATTGAGAATATGTGTAAATGTTTGAACATGAGTAAATCTATGAGGGCGATAAAAGAGAGCAAAACACCAGGACGTCAATTTTTCATCGAGTGTCGTCGAAAGAACATCATTTCGAGATATGACACACAAAGATTGCTAGAAGCCGCTGGCAAGTGTAGACTAAAAACAATTGAAGAGATCATTGAGGATTATCAACGGATTTCTTGTTGTCCAGGTAAGTCCACTTCATTCTTCTTGGAAGCCGAGAGTGCTTGAGTAACATCGGATCTGGAATACTTCAAATCATATAATTGACTCGAAATTGAATTAAAGTATTTCTACGCATTTGAAACATTCTGTTGAAATTTGGTCAATTTCCTCTTCCCCCATAACTTAGAAGGTGATCCTTTGATTGTGCCATATCTAATGCATGGTTACACTGTATATAATGCTGTAATGTATGTAGAATATTTGCTTTGTGTGATAAATAAGTAGTTTAGATTTACCTATGACAATCCTCACGGGAGAGACTAAACAGATGAAAAGAATTCTGTTGATATACGTACGGTATTTACTGTGCTTACAAATTATTTCCATCATAAAATATTAGTTAAAATTAGTTTAAAATTGGTTAAATTTAAAATTAGGTTAAGTTATATGTTCATTTGTATGTTATAGTTCACATTAATATCATGGTGATTTTCCTTTTACTAAATAAATTTACCTGTCAATAAATTAGTTGGTGTTCAGTTAATTGTTTCTCAATATTATTGCAATGACACTAATGCTTTTGTATGTAGGACAGATTAAGCATGTGTTGCAGGAGTAAATTCTCAACCAAATTAATCTGAGCACAACAGGATGACATAACAGGGTGTGAAAATCCACAAACTACTATTGATCAGGAAGTGAGAAATTAAAATATAAATGTAAAATAATATTGAAACTTAGAAATCAGATAGCTATGAGCTAAATCAAGGCAATTCAACCCCGGTTAACTAAATACTAACAGATACCTCAGCTTACAACATGCAATACTACACTGTGTATTGATTCTTATTATTGTGGGACCAAGTCGCAGAAAACTCACTTCAAACCAGATTCGATATCAGCACTAGAACAAGGATTTATTTATTGGCGAAATTTTGCGTGAGTTCCTTATTAAATACGTGACTATTTTTTTACCACTCGGTACTTTCCATGGACGTCTACAGATGTTTATCAGACCACGTCCGTGAGGAAACACTGAGCTTTTTCATAGCTTATTATAATGTGGTGAGACTTACAAGACTGTTGATAAGACTTATTAAAAATGTCAGTGGTGAATATTAGATAAGTGATATTCAATTTGCTAATAAGACATCAAGACTTAAGAAAACATCACATTAGTGAGAGCTGCATGAAAAAAGGTTCCTTTCTCTTTTATATCTACAGAAATCCGTCTCACATTGACCTGTGGCAGCAGTTCAGCAGCATCATCTTTCAGAGATTTCTTTCTGAACAAAAAGCGTGAACTTAAAGCCATGTTTAGGCGTAATCATGGTGCACACTTCATAGATTCTGAAGAAGGCAGCATTGTTGTGCGGTTGAAAGTATCTAATGCCCATGAACTTAAAAGACTTATAGAAGATATTAAGTCAGGAAAAGTCCTTGAAAGTATTAAGGAGCTCTACCAAAGTGAGGTATCTGAAAACGAAATGAAAAATATTTTTGGGAAAGTGGAGACTGTGGAAATTTCAATCAATGAGACGGACATTTCCAACGCAGAATCATATTTCAGTATAGGTTAGTATTTAGCCATATACTATTTGTCGTACGAAAATGTATCACTAGGCAATGTCACATTCATTTTAATTAAACTAATTTTCATTTAATCCCTATTAATTTACAAATAAACATTTAATATTCAAACACATAAAAGGGGTTGGATAGTTGTAACAAGAATCTTATGAGTGGAGCTTTTTTACGTTGCCGTCCTAACCCAAACTAACAGATCGGTATTTAGAAAAAAAAAACAGAGGCAATCTGAAAATGTTTTTCAGTCAGGAATATCTAAATGAACACTTCAAAATAATGTAAAAGACGACACAATCGGTCTAGGATCATTCCACTTTCTTATGTGGACATACCTTGATTAAAACATAGGAATTTATTGATATTTCATTCAATTTTCGAGGAGTGTAAAGTAGTTGTGACACTTTGCAACCCATTGTCATACAACCATTGTTGTAGATACTAGCATCTTGTTTTCATTTACATATTTCCCATTTAGCTTCTTCCTTTGGTCATTCCCATTCTGTTTCGAAATTTACTGAAACACAAACGACAACAACAGTCACCACGGATATTCGACAACGTGCATTGCGATCAGTTATGACAGAGCTAGAAGAAGAATTTGATCCTATCAGTCTGTTGACAAAGTTGGAAGAGGGTGACTTCTTTAATGAAGGAGAGAAAGATCAACTCCTAAGGACTAGTACACGAGCAGATCGTGTGCGACTTTTTCAGTCCTATCTACTTTCAAAACCGTATTCGAAATTTAACGAATTTGTAAATGCATTGAGTGGATGCGGTCATTACATGTCCCTCGTGAAGACTTTAAGAAGTAATTTACTTGAAACAGAAAAGACAGGTATGTTAGTGTACATAAAATGTTTCACATAGAGATAAGAACATTAATGAATGAGAAGCGATTCAATTTCATATTAAAAAATTTGTTTCTAGACACGTTCTTCATTTGTACTAGTTTGTGCACATAAAGCCAGTACATCTCAAGGTCAACAATTTAAGAGAAAAATAGTTGTCACAACTATTGGATGTGAAATTTGGCTAATTATGCTAATTAAAAGAACTGTCATGTGCTTGTTCCTTCAAAGTTCCCACAAACTATTGATGTCAACTCAGTGAGCTGATCAAGTCAAAAGTAAAAATGCTTTTTCTGTTATGAACATAAATCTTCATTCCTCTTCTTGTGTCCCGAAGAATGTTAATTCCTTAGAGAAATTCTCGTGATAAATTGACATAATGTAATTGATATGAATTAGATAAACATATTGTCTTAGAAATCAACTCTACTTCGACAATGTTGCAGTAGCTACAGCTAACTTTCTTTGTATTCCGTCCTTAAAGAATACTTTCAAACAACGGTTACAAACACGGAAATTGGGGAAGAATCGAGTTTGCATCTCTTTAGTAAGTTACTTTTATTTATTCATTAATTCTCTGCTTTTATAGTGTTCATCTTACACTTTGAGCATTTTGTAATGGTAAGAGTGTAATTTTCTCAGCTTCAAACGAATAAAATGGATGCAGTTCAGCTCTAAGTTTCTTTTGCTCACTCGCTGCTATGAAAAGTCATGAAATAGCAATACCACAATCACAGACATGATGCATACAGTAATTTGAAATTTTCTGGTAATTAGTAAGTATGTTACTGTTTTTAAGTATGTGTTAAACATGTTAGTATCCGACTAATTTGGATCCAGTTTGGAAGTTTTGCATTTATAATTCATAAAGGTATATTGTGTCATGGAATGGACACGATGAAGAAATAATGCAGACGATATAGATGAAATGACTGTTGCATAAGTTTCCAGAAGATCTATAATTTTCTCGTTAATACTTCAGATTCACTTAAATTCAGACAGAACTTGATATCTAACGTTATGGACACACTATTTTTATCATTATGAGTTTCTATTAACTAAGAGTTAACAAGAATGAAACTACAAGGGTAGTACCTGGCAAATGGTGACAATTCCTGACTGGACTTCGGCTCGCACAGAGGTCCAGATTTTATTAAACTTGTACATTTATACAAAACGAGAATTTAATAAAACAAGAGGAAAACAAAAGAATACTTTCTTAAATAAACGTAGTCTTATTAAAAACGTAAACAAGATTCGGAACATGTCAACAATGTTGGTGGGCTGTTCACAAAGTAACACTTCAATATAATAAAAAAACAATAGCACAGCAACAAAATGGCATTATACATGCTTGGTTGACACTTAGTATGTTGTGCACTACGTTACTAGTACAGCTGCTAGACGTATACGCATGCTGTAGTTCGGTGTACATGCACCTATTCACCAGTGTGTGAAGCCGGCTTACAGAGCTTTGTTTTCCTCATAAAATAATCATAAGTTGGAATTTGCTTGGGATTGACTACAATAACTTTGTTAAAGCAAGCTACAGATTTTTGGAACGGTACATTTATAAAGTAGCTTTGACATGCTTGATCACTGAGCTGAAGTTTTGAAAGGAGAGGCAACTGAAAGTTTAATCCGATCGTAATCCTATTGATTTTTCCCCTCGTAATAAAGTTTCGGTTTTAAGTAGTCGATTTTGCATGATACATCTAATTATAGTTCGTATCCGAGCAGGGAAGTATCAGTACCCTGATCCGAGTAACCAATGTTCAGTTCAGTCAGTTATAAAACTCAAGTGTCACAACGACTGGTTGCCTCTTCGAAATCAAAGCCGTGTTTCCATTTGAGTGAGCACAGTGGATCTTGATCTACCTCGGTGACTCAAACTTTAATGGGAACGCAGATCAACAACACTAACTCAAGATCAAGATCCACCGATTTTGATACACCCATCAGAGTAGATGGGATCGACGGTGCTGGATCAAAGTTTGTAATGTGATCAAAATCGGAATCCGGATTCTTTATTCTTCTCAGAAGTGCATTTGCTGCAGATATCAAACCCTGGCACAAAAACTACTACTAGTTACTATTTTCTGAAAGTTAACTGGAAATTGGTGTGTGCAGTAATACGTATTCTTTGTATATTGCTCTGCGCTTGTATTTTCTTTGTTACAGATAAGTATTACATAGGACTAAGAAAATATACAAAGTTGAGCCCTCGGGAGGCACGCAATAAATCAATCAATCAAAATTCCATTGGAACAATTACACCTAAACGTAACTATTTATATTTCTAGTTCTATATACCTGAGTTCTATTTCTTTACTTATGTACTTGCTGACACACGTATACTTTACTCTTCCTTTACATTGGGTTAGCGTTAACAAAAAGGTAGTATGTGTGGGCCTAGCTTGTACGGTATGCGTGGTTTTGCCACCTTAATGATAGCTGCTTTGTCAGCCATACGGCAGTAACCACCACTGTGTACCAGGTTAACGACGATCGTTTACGGCGATGAACACATTTACTTTCAAAAGCTTTGTTTCACGTGAGATATTGAAATTAAACTTTTTCAATGGATTTGGAATTTATTTTTGGTCTGCTTTACTTTTGACGTTGAAGTATTAACGCTACATTCGAAAAAAGTGTTTATATGCTTGAGACGGTACCAGTCCCGATAATTTTCGACAGTACTGTGAAGTATTCAAAAGTACCAGAACACTGAGAAACACATTCAGCTATATTCAACCATGAACACCACGAATACCGGTACCGCAAATACCGGTAGTGACTTGGGTACCGGAATACCTCCAAACAATACTGAATCAAGGGAATTAAGCTTGACCTACCACAGTAGATAAAGATCCACAGAGTTCAATCAAACGGAAACACGGCTCAAAATGGGACTGTCATTGGACGGAGATAATGAAGAGGCAGAAGTCTAATTTTTGTCAACTCAATGAGACGTTTCCGGAAATTTACTGAAATAAGTATATGGAAATTCTTTTTCACGTTTTAACAAACGACATAAATGCTATGATCTTATGCGCTTCATCGACCCAAAAAGAGTGGAAATTGAAGCCCACGATTGACAATCCTTTGTCAGTTCAGACACCGCCTATTTTTGCGACCTGTAGCAGAAGAAAAATACCAGATTAAGTTTAGTGTCATGTAAGGTGTAAACCTTATATAATTCCCAAGAATGATTAATGTGTGACCTTGGCCTCTCCCTCCTGTATATCAAAGATTTTCATCCCATTCCAAATGCCAGTTCCCTGGTGTGATGTCTCACTCACATCCCTTGTAACAGCAGTAGGCTTAGTAACGTTGATTTAGTTCAAAGAAAAACATTCACTATGCCATTATGGGAGCTTGGGCACAACCGTGTTATCTGACATTGTTATTTTTTATTTGTTATTCGTTTTTTATTTATTACTTTTACAATTGCAGTCCTTATCCCTCGGTACGAGTTTATTGCATAAGGACTTTTTTCACTTTGTCATTAAAATCGACAAAGACGCTCATTTTGTTAGGCTATATCAAATCTATTCAATAACGCTTTTGAATTGAATAACAGGACACAATTCTGAATTTTTTGATAGGGGTAAGATGACCGTAAGAAGAATTGCGATTGATATTATCACTGCTTTGTTATGTACATTTATCTATGATTTATATTTACGTACATAATGGCCATATTTTACTTTCAGTAGCCCATAGGTTTTACTCTAAAATGGGCCAATAGGAGTAAAGGATTCTTACCAAATATGTTTGAAGTAAATTAATTGACTGTTGACCAGGGAGATGTCATTAGAAGGAGACACAACGCTTTGAAGTCATGTGTACAGCCTCAAAGTTTACCCAGTAATCTATTTTTTGTATCGTACTTGAGATTTCTATAGGACTTAAAGATGATAAGAATATAAACGCAATATGGTATCTTTCGTCTGCTTAGTTACGGCATGAGAGAGGAGATTTCTGTACTGCAATAGCATTGCCAGTCGTCAAGCGAAAAATATTTTTTCTGCCTAGGTGCCGATCGGTGTCACGTATGACAGGACAACATCCAGGTTGTAGGTCAGAACACGACAAGTAATCTATGTCTGTCTATTTCAGGAAACTTCCACATCTAGTTGATAATATATCAGACTTCTGCCTTTTCAGTTCATTTGATAACTTGTAGACAACACGGACAAATGTATTGATTTATGTGAATCAAACAGTCGCTTCAAGTTTTGTGCCACCTTCTCTGAAACTGTTGGCAGCTAAACGCCTCAAAGTGTTGTTCAGAGCGACCTTTTCGTCTCAGAATTAGTTGACTTGATTGACGTTGCTAGGTAAATGATATTGAACTAAAATCGCCCAATAAAGGAATGACATATCTTTAGGCCAATTAAGCAGCTTATCTTCACTGGATTTTGTGGATCTTGAAGTATTAACAGTAATTAAATTGTCCTCCTAATGACACCTCCCTGGACCAAGTAATACATAAGGAAACTTTTCAACCGCAATAAAATGTTGTTGAACTATGTTCTCGTTGAGAATGCCATGAGTTCATACCGGTAACTTTCTTCATTTTGCCAATTTAGTTACAATTATAACATTAGGTCATGAACACATACTGTAGAACAGGATGTACGTCATCGTAAGATCACTCACAGTGTTGCAACAAGGGGGTAAAATTTAAATCGTGGACAAGTTCTCTTAATGGAACACTCACATTGGCTTGGAAATGTCACTGAACTAGTTTTGTAAGTCTTGCACGGAAGTGTTACTCTGTTTTGTTTTGTTTTCGTAAGTTACGTGCATACAAATGCGACTAGAAACTTATTATTGAAATGGTACGTGCAAAAGTTACATGACATGGGATTATATTGTTGTATTTACATGGACTATGTATAAAGTAGCTCTATGCCTTATTACATAATGTCTGTGATTTCCAAGGTAGAAAGACGAGTGTCAATACAGCGAAAACAGATGATGTCAACCTGGAAGCTAAAACATTGCAAACAGGTGAGTTATTGCTCATATTATTGCAGATAAGTTGAAATAACATAGTTTTACCATAAATTTCATTAGATTGTAAAGTTTCTATACCCTCATGTCACATGTTTAATTGTCTTAATATAGTTGCAGAGTAAAGAGAAGGCAAGAAAAATATTCCATACATTAATCAAACACTGTGATATAAGATCTCACAATTGAGAGAGAAACATTATCGGATCTTTAAAAAGATATGTTATATACTCACTGCTTTATCCGAATCTGCAGCGCAATGTGCAGATCTGAAGAACAGTAATCCTTGAAAAAGACTAAAAGACGCTTATTCAGATTCATTGGATTTTGTCCTTGGTGGTACGATTTGGAAGCAATGATTGGGGAGGGGGATGGCTGAGTGTCGATTGCAAGCGTGGAGCACATAAGAACAATATTGGATTTCGAAACATCCAGATGGCTGAAAGCGGAACTTCCCTGGTTATAACTACATGTAGCATATACTCAGTCTTAAAATAAAGACTCAATTAATTTACAATTTCTCAATTACTAGGAAAAAATCCATAAGAAAATAAACTCTCTCTACTTCATGCCATGGTGATTTGCATAACTGTGAGTATTTAAAACAAATGAAATCTCATCTTATTCCAAACAATCATTAACTTATCTACTTTCCCTTTTGCATGTATTATTCGATCTTTCAATGACTATTAAAATATATAACTGTCATAACCTTATAATTATTCTCATTATGTAGTCTTCTAATAATTTTGTACTTAGCCGTGACAACGAATATAAGCTTCACTGAGTCTCTTGTTGTCACTCTTTTATCTCTCTTAATCTGTTCACATATCTATTTGTTTACTTGAATAGTCTTGTTCAAGGAGATTGAAATAAAGTTCAAAGTTCAAAAAAGCAATACAAATCAGTTGGATTGACAGGTACGAAACCAGATCATTCGAAAAGGTTGGGGACTAAAATTAGATGAAAATCGGTGGAAAATGGTGAGGAATTGTGGCAAGACAACACTGTCTACGCGAAGTGCTATACCATTGGTTGGCTTAAAACATTCAAATTAATATGGACGAAAATGCTCCCGGTGATCATTGGGGATCAACCTTCCCAGGTTCCTCAAGGGGGCTTCTGAAAATGGTGTGGTCACAAGTATCTTGGATGGGAAACTGTTTTCCTTTACTTTATCATGAGCGGGAAGGAGGGGGGGGGGGTTTGGTTGGACCATTGAGAAATTCCGGCTGATCATTTTGTTACCTCTATGGAAGCTGGACACCCAGTTTCAAAAGAGTTAAAGAAAAATATCTCCTAGGTGTCCCGAAATAGCCCTTTTTAAGATCAGCAAGTACGCTTCGCAAAGTGATCCTCTGAGAAGGCTTCGAAAAAATGTAGGTCACACTGTTGTTATCATTCATCTCCTTCGACTTTTTACATTATGTTGAATATTTACCCGGACTAAATATCGTAACAGGTTCGTGTCTTTAGTATTGTATGGGAAGGAAGATTGAATCTGTAAAACTGAAGCTCTTGAATGTTTTCTTGGGTTAACATTACGATCATATTTGAGTATTTGTTAATGTTGAAAACAAGGGGAACCGAGACCGGGAAGCTCCTTCCAGGTGAATTGCACCTGTCTTTGAGATGATACGACGATCATAATAAATTACGTATCTCCTTTCAATTATACAACCTGCGATGTCCCCATTTTTCACTTTCCAAGTCTTTGTCACATTTTTGCAACATTCCATATATCAACTAGTTTGGAAAAGGCAAAGAAAAAAATCAAGTATTCTTAAAGGCATCATTTGCGAAACCTCTAAAAAAATTACGTCAAAATGGACACTTTTGGCAGAGAAAACACCAAACTGGCAGAATTGGACTTACTGCTTCAGCCAGTATTTTCAATTCTCAAGGATCGTGGAGATGACTGGAGGAATGGTGGTGGGTGAAGGATTTACCGCTTAAGTTTTTTTTCTTGATGGGTACCTTTTTTCCCTTAAATACTGTCATTACATTGTGCATTGAACAGATTGAGAATATATCAGCCACAGCTGCTGCATTCTTCCAAAGGCACCGATAATTGGAAGATTTAGCAAACATTGTGCTTTAGAAAATACATTGTCTAATCCACATTCGTCATGCGGGTGTAAGTTCAAAAGCCCTACCTTTTCCTTATCGAATATGCCGCCAAGAGAAGTTACATTTCAGTCTTGAAAGTGTACGAGACTATTTACAAGTTTGGCCAAAACTCGTTGGAGAACGCCCACTCTCCTTTTCAGCGTTTACCACAGGATAGATGTTCACAGTTATCATTCATGTCATTTAGCGCTACATTGGAAACGGGGCACTCGGTTTTATTTTATCCTCTGAAATAAGATTTAGGATTATAATAAGTATGGCAAAGTGTTTCATCAGTTTTTTTGTTTTTTTTTTTGTCAAGGCTGTCTCAATAGGTCGACGACTTAGAAGCATATGCTGTCTCAAAATGTAGTTATGTGGTATGAGTTCAAAGTTTTTCATGCATTAAAAATAAATAGTTGGTCGACTGGTGAAATGGGTGGGTAACCTTACAGTGAAAACATGAGTTTTAAGAAAGCTTAAACATAGAAAATTCATTTCCAAGACCAAGTAAATAATACCAAGTGAATAATAAGAGAAAACTGCTCAGATCCAAAATTTCAATTCCATCCAAAAGCGTAGGAATTTAGTAGCAATATCGACCAAACGTGGGGAAGTCTTAAATGTGTGGCAGATGAAATTTGTTCAGTCTCACAACAAAGTTGCATGAACATGCCAATGAAAATAAGGTACTAGGGCCTTTTCCACACTCACTACACAACAGCTGATAGCGGTTGTACACCAAAACATACAGAAGTAAAGGGCAGTGGCACACATGTGTTGAACAGTATATGGTGTGTTATTGTTCCTACACATAGTACTATATCATCGAGTGGTGCTGTAGCGTGCATAAATGTACACCGAACGACACTTGATAGTCGCAACGTTACAGCTTTTCGTTGCTAGTTCACTTCTTCAGCTACAGAAGCAACCAGTTCTCATGCATGCAGAAAGTGACCTGATAAGAGAATTCAAGGCTTGAATATTCAACGTTCGGCAGCGGAGAGAATGTAATAAATCACAGGGGGTTTTCCGCAGCGCAGAACACTCAAGATATGTAAATGAGGAAGGCCGTAGGCTATTGTGGACGTTGCTTTATGCTCATAGTAAGGACAGTTATTTTTAAAAAGAAGGTCAAATTTTCACCGATTTAAGCTGTTAAGGTAGGTTTAAGAAATTTTCAGGATCATTTTTGGATATTGCATTGTTCAAGGCAATTACACACAGCACTATAGTGGGATATTGAGGAATACAGAAAAACATTTGAAGCAAGATCGCTATGTTTTTAGTTTCTTCAAACTCACGCCATCAGTTCAATTACGATTAAAGTAATTCAAATAGACTTGTACAGCTATGATCAAAACATTACAGAGAAAGCTCTGAACTAAAAACTGTAACTACATGAACATCTACAATAAGAAGTCCATGCTTAACAACAATTAATATGTCCCTGTTAGGGCAGACTATTTTTGATTTTGGATGGATTGCTGTTTTCTGCCACTTGTCGTGTAAATTCTAATTCCAGAACTTGAGGTTTGTGTGAAAGCATAATGTGATATGCAACTATTGATTCACTCGACCATAGAAGAGGCACATGAATTAAATAAACTATCGTTCACCATCACTTACCTCCTCCTAGATGGTAAAATGTAAATTAGTACTGCCTCATCCCGCTAAAACAATGTGTCTACAATCGCACCTGTTTCTTCGCTGAGACGCTCATTTATGTGAGACGAGAGCCGCTCATACATATCACACGTGTGATGTTAGCTTGCGTTCAAGTATGTCTTCTGAACATTCTAACATACCATACCAGGAAAAAATTATGTTGTGAAAGAGACCTACTCCCAAACAGAAAGCAGTGTTTGAAACTCTTAGCCTGTTTACTAAGAATAATTGTAAGATGAAACGCAACCGTCTTCTCGTGTTGTTGGCCCACACATCATTGCTGAGATAATGCTGTCAATCGTAATTGAGCCTGTGCGTAGTTATATACATAGCTTTATGAAAATGATTAACATAGCGATATCGGACTACATCAGTAAGATACACCGACAGTCAAAGCCGAAAAAAGTGATCCTAGGTGTGATTGCGCAGGATTGTAAAACGAGTGCGTCGGGTTGTATAAGCTCATGATCACCTTTGGAGTTTAGCATACATTGACCCACTAGTGAGTCAATGAATATAAAACTTAAAAAGTGTAAACGTAATTGCAAAATACCACTTTTGATATGGCAAATGTAGCAAAATTGCGAAATATTGCCCAAATATAGGACTCTAATTATCTTTTGAAAAGTATGCTCTCCTGGTTTCTCATTGAGAGGTCAACGTCAAAAATACATTCTAATCTGGTGTGTTGAATAGACATTTTAATATTAAGTAGGCCAACTCTCTATTTTCGCTTATAAGATGTGAAGAAATTACTAAGGTTATTGAAATCGTTAAATTCATTTTGATAATGCGTGCATTACACTGAATTAAATCTTTGCACGATTAAAGGCAGGCGCATATAGAAATATTATTATATTATTATTATGTTATTTTAAGAAAAAAGAACGTTTCATCAATGGTTCAACCGAATCCCTTCCGCAGAAATTAAAGTATCACCCTTTTCTTCTCATATTTGACTCGTTCACTAAAGTACCTCATATACATCATACTACTCTTTAAAGGCTAGCTAGCTTACTATAGAGCAGCAAAAATAGCTTCGGTGATTTCATTGAATCTTCGTCACATTTTACATAACCTCCTTCACCTCCTTCACCACCCTACCATTTTTTTCACATCCCCTTGAAGTATGTAATTTACTGAGCAACGAAACCAATTACTACATAAGTAGCTCACATGCAGACAAAATGATATTTTGTTACCTGATGATGCAACTTTTTCCTAACTATTATCTTGGCATTGGAATAAAGAGGTCATTGACGCAATTACACACGCTTTGCCAAGTCAGTACTCACAGTAAGAACAGACATATCTCGAAATAGCATTTGGGACAAAGCACAAGTACATAAATGTAAGATGTGTACGTACCTTACTTTTCTATACACACGGTTACACCTACAAGTACATTTGCCAACTTGAGGGGGGTATACCACACATGTTGACGATTTGTCTTTGCGGACATTCAATACACAAGAACATCTGCAACACATTAATAATATAATTCCTTAGTAACAGTATGTTACAGAAATGCACCCCTGTGTACAATCACCTAAGTAAATAACAGTCCAGCAAAGAATGCAGTGACGAGAAATACAGTAATACAGTTATTGACTTATGATACTTGAAAAAATTAAATTATTTTACTCACATAAAGGAGGTAGTGGTAAATTAGTCGTTTCCAACCATTTTGTTCCTTTACCCCTAAAAGGGTGTTGTCGTGCACGGTCTACAAATGTTTGTAAACCGATCAACACCAGGGACTTTTTTGATAATGGTGATGAGAGGACACGCTTGTTACATCCTTTCTAACCCCTATTACTTGGCCGAATGTAAGGACGAGTAACTAAGAGAATGCGGCATTTCCGAATGAAATGATGCTCCTCGTAAACAAGACAATTTTCCAGCAGATACAGTGTTAACCTCGAATACCTTAACACCATTACACAGTAAGAAGGAGTTAGTAACTTGTGACACAGCCAGGACCTCTGTCAGACAAGAAAAGATGGCGCTTTTTTATTTGGTGAGCCTAGAAAAATGGGGCTTGACTTTATGAGCGTTAATAGCGCCATTATTTAGAGTTACGTCTGCTTAGTTTCCTTTTTTATCTCCGTTAGTTTTTTTCTGTTCTTGACCTTTATACACTATCTTTTCGTAGACTTGAAGCTATAGAGGATAGATAATATTGGTGAATGGTGCATCAGTGCACACTGGATTCGAACTCGTGATTATAAAACTTACTTAAGTAATCATTAAGAATGTCGCCTGACTCGACGCAATAATATGCCGACTCGTCAAACCTGTGTTATCGTGTTATATCACAACAGTGTTGAATATCTACCATTAACGGTAAGATGTGTCAACGTTCATCTACCATTAACGTAACTTAAGAAGTGATCAATCCAGGGTAATTGGGTACTTAAATAAATCCCTCTTATTCATCTGGGTAAAGCAACGTTCTCTGAGCATTTCCGCACACGAATTAGTACGAGAAAATTTGCAAATAATATCGTCTGATTGTGAACTGATAAAAAACGACAAGGAACATATTCAGATCACGATTTAACTTGAAAGTTGCTAACATGTACAAATACACACAGTAATATTACTAGAACAGCTCGAAAATATAGAGTTACTGTAGAATGTTTCAGAATATATTCCGATTAGTTTACGTTAGGTGACGAATTCATTTGATAGTCCCAATGAACCAGGTAGCGACTATAAGGATGGACACGACTACCACAACCTCCTGCTGGAGAAAGTAATATTAATATATTACCGTAAGCTTAGACTTAAAGGAAAATATATTTTACAGGCTGGGAAAAATCCTGGTCACGAAAATTCCCATCTCGATAGCTTGATCCATTGTTGCAATGTAAGCTGGTAAAAGAGATTCACTAAATTTGAAATACTCCGCAATAATTTGTTATGTCCGTCTAGCTCAATTCGCATTATTTGCCTTAGTTTCCTATTGAAAATAAAATAGTTGTGAAACCTTAAAAACTTTTCCTGCATAGAATGTTTTATGGAGAAGTTTTTTTTTATATTTAGGTCACCAGATAACAATGCACTGTAAGAAGTATACATTAACGGTATAGTTCTGTAGAAGTTGTAACATAACCTCTGTATTTCTGAATAAAAATGTAACTTTCGATGAGTTTTGCAGTTTTAAATATGTTACAAGGTTTACGGAAAAAATGTTTATTTTTATGCAAATGGTAAGTTACAGTTAATCGACTGCAAAATTTCAAAAAAATAATTGGTTTTACATTGACAAATTTCTATAAGTTTTATCCACCCCAATTAACTATGTTTTGTAAATGAAAGCTACAAGTACATACAACGTGTTAAAATAAAACACTGTACTTTACAAGGCTTAATTTATGAGAGATATCACGCCACAACGCTATCTTACTCCTTCAGAATTGGTGTAGGTAACCTTCTAAAGTCCTTCCAAAGGAAAGCTAGAAAGTGGGAAGAGGGGGGTGCAGTTAAAATTAAAAATCTATGTAATCGCACGTCTGAGCTGATCAGATCTGTGGCATTGAACAAAAGACATAACTTATCAATTCAGGTAGAGCATATCAAGATATATGTTGGAGGTTTAGTAACAATAATTGTTACTATGCTCATCGTGTAATAGACGTAATACATTAGATAGCTCAATCTCTGAATGGTATTACAATTTATTTTTAGAGCATTTTTTTTTGCAGTCTTGGCCCTAGGCACTTTCGCGACAGTGAAGGAATTTTATAACAGATATCTAAATGCATGATTGTTGAGCCTCATGTGTAAAATATCCTTTTAGTGTCGAGGATCAAGCTTGCTTGAAGAGTGCGATATAAAATGGCAATTTCTGTGAGAATTTTCTTTCCAACATCTGTAAATATAGTTGCAAATTGCAGCTCTAGCTGTTTTTACGTTTACTGGGTTATGGACATTCAAAGAAACCTCTGCTGCTTAATATTATCTGTATTTTTGCATTTAATTTAGTGTAGACAGTGTAGACAGTGTAGACAGTGTAGACAGTGTAGACAGTGTAGACAGTGTAGACAGTGTAGACAGTGTAGACAGTGTAGACAGTGTAGACAGTGTAGACAGTGTAGACAGTGTAGACAGTGTAGACAGTGTAGACAGTGTAGACAGTGTAGACAGTGTAGAAAGTGTAGACCGTGTAGACAGTGTAGACCGTGTAGACCGTGTAGACAGTGTAGACAGTGTAGACAATGTAGACAGTGCAACAGCTTTCGGAAAACAAAGGAAAACAATGAAAGTAGTTTAAGAAGTACAAGACTTACATCATAAAATATTGGGCAATTGACCATATTAAATTGAGTAAGCTGTAACACTTCATATATGAGCTCAGAAATGTACTGTGAAGATGAAAATTGGACCAATAAATTTATTTCAAACCTAATAAAAATCAGAATGTAACGATACAGTGTGGTTTTGATGATTTCAGTGTGAGAATATTCAAAATGAATCTCGCATGTAATAAGTTGTATGTATCATGCCTCAACATGAAAAACTGCATACTAGAGACATACCTCCCAGAGATTCATGTCTTGATATATCAACATATCTTTTTCACAAATTCACTCTCACCTACTAGGGTAAGTTGTAGAGTATGTGGGTATGTAGTCAAGACAGTACATCACTACAACTACATAGCAAATAAGGGATCAGTGCAGACCTTCCTTCTAAGGATATCATTTCCACAAGGTTCTCACTATTTGACCCCTGCTGATCCAAAATGACATTTGACCTTCATTAACAGCAATATGGGGGTCTTAAAGTTAATGGCTTCACTGACATACTTCATCCAAGATCAGTCCAAGCTTGACACCTTAGGATTTAAAGTTTAAAAAACATTTTTTTGTTCACAATTTGACCACTGTTGTCCCCAATATGGCATGTGACCTCCACAAAAAGCAAGAAGAGTTGTTTTTGTTCAACCTGGTACACTTGCAGACCAAATGCCAAATATGTCTAAGCTTCCCATCTTGAGATATTGTGTTTACAATGTCTTACAATCTGATCCCAAATGAAATGAAATGACCCCAAATTAACATGACCCCGACAGAAACAAAAAATTGAATTCTTGTACCCAGAGCAACACTTGCATACTTAGTATGAAGTTGGTCCAAGCTTATCTTCTTGATAGTGTGGTAACTAAGCTTTTACAATTTAACCATTGTTGACTCCAAACGACATTTTACCTCCCAAAAGGTTACATCCAAAAAGCATTAGGATTTATTGTGCTTAATATGTATGGTACAACTACATACTAAATATAAAATAAGCCCAAGCGAGATAGTGCGTGTACAAGATTAGCACATTGTGGCAACTTTTGACTCCAACTGACCATTGACTTCCACTGAAAATAAATGGATTGTTTGCATAATGTGGTGCACCTACATACCACATATAGGATTTGTCCAATCTTCCCTTGTTGAGATATCGTGTACAGAGGGTTTTTAAAATTGAAACTGAGTTGACCCCAAATCACCTTTGACCTGTACCGAAAACGATAGGGTTCTTTTAGTTGATCAGGTACACCTACATTAGTAATATGATGTTTGCGTAAACTTCCTTCTTGAGATATCGTGTTTACACCATTTTCACAATGTGACTTCTGTTGACCCAAAATGACGTTTGATCTGTACTACAAACGAGCAATAGGACACTTGTACACCTATAAATTTTATATGAAATCTATCTAAGTTACTCTTTTTGAGATATCATGTTTACAAGAATTTCACATTTTGACCAATGTTGGCACCAAATGAGCTTTGACCTTCACCAGAAATGATGGGGATCTTAACTGTAAGGTGTTACACCTACATAGCAAATAGTAGATCTGCTTCCGCCTTCCTTCTTGAGATATCATGTTTACAAGGAAACAGTTACCGATATACATACACACACTCACGTACACGCGTACGCACTCACAAGTCGACATTTCACATGGAATGAGGAACTCTGCTTTGTTGTTGCTCCCTGAACCCTTACTCTAATAATACACCCTATTGTTATTTTACGTATTACGAAGTCGAGATATTACGAACAGAAGAGAAACCAAGACAGGTGATATAAAGTAGGAAATGAGGGGCAGATTCGTTAATGTCAAAATGTAATTACTTCTACAACATAAATTACAAGAAAGAAGTACATGAACGTACCGGTACTGGAATGAGCTTAACTTAAACGCGCGAGGTACTTCCAGTGGACCCGCTCTCTCTGGACTCCTTCGGTGGCTTAGTGTGTCACAGGGGAGTCTGTTACGTCCCATTTTGCAACAATTGACCAAAATGTAACAACTTGGTCCAAAATGTAACAATTTTCTGCCCTAAAATGTAACAACTTTCCTACTTGGGCCAAATGTAACAACTTTCTGCCCAAAATGTAAAATAACACCGTAGAGATTCACATCAGATTGGTATTGATGGGCATTTTGTCAAGAAAAACTACCATTTCAAGTAAAGGAATGGTAGGTGGTACATTATATAGCGTTATGTTCTGTCGGTCAACTTTGCACAACCATGAAAACTTCTTATGAGAGATTACTCACGAAGGAAAGTAACAGCGCCACTAACTTGTGGATTACGCTGATCGAAAAAAAAAAAAAGCTCGTAAGTGAGAAAAATAAAGCAGTAACCCATCACTGGTTTATAAACTTGTTTTTACTCAGCATATTAAAACAATGCATTTGAAACGTGCCTTAATCAAAAAAAAATGTCACCTTATTTCTTAAAACCCCTCAATTAAACTGTTCCTCGAACAAGCAATTATCACCCACAAAAGGTCAACAAATCTAAAAGATCTCCTCGACAAATCAAGGTTTGCGAGTATGGATAACGGAGAAATAATTTCAGACGATAGTTTCCTTCATGCTCTATTAGAAGCAACCACGAATATTAAAACCTAGACGGCGAACGACGGCTTGATACAGAAGAAGCTGGACATATGGATCAAATTAACCTCTTTCCACCCAAAATTTTTGGCTCCGTCATTTTATCCGCCGTCTTGGATTTCTTATGCTCCACAGGAGACACCCAGAAATTGGTAGTCAGAGTAAAATAAGGCACGAGAATTTGACTTGTGCAACTTCCATGCCGATCCGACCTTCTTTGGCCGAGTTACAGCAGGTTACGTTATTTTTTCGGCCATTTTGGATTTTTGTAACGTCACCCCGAAGCACTCAAGTGGGCAGGAAATACACTTTCTAAATCTTTTAGACCACGCTGAGTTCAACGGAGCAAGTTTTAGCCCAAACCGACGTATGGCGGCCATTTTGATTTTCATTGCGACCCAGAAAACACCCAAAAATATATTCCAGGTGTGAAGTATGTCATGAGAAATTGAATGATGCATTTCCCAGTCCGATCCGACCTTGTTTGGTTAAGATATGGCACTTTAAAAAATATGACTAACATGTTGGAGATTTTTCACCGTCTGATGTGAACCTGCACGTTATTACATTTTGGGCAGAAAGTTGATACATTTTGGACCAAGTTTTTTAGTCTTCCTCCAAAAGCAACCAAGCATGAGCACATGGCATAGTCTGTTGCAAATTGGCATGACAATACACAAGTAACTCAAAATATGCCAATAGAACAAGAAAGATTCATGTAATAACTGACATTATAACATCCGAGGACGTGAGAAGTCTGTAAAAACTCAAATTCTACAGCACGTTTGTAGCTACTTCCAAGTTGTCACGGATTGATTCAGTTCCAGCCAGAAAGGTTTTCGAACTTGACAAAGTGCAAAAGCGATGAGTTTCAAAACAATACAGTGGCCGTTCGTAATTATTTGTGCCTACATTCCTGTCAAATGAGGACGAGGCTCAAAAACGGTCAGCTCTCCTTGGGATTTACGTCTTGTCCCCCTAGCCTCCTCCTCCTCACATGAAGTGAGATGATGTGAAACATTAATTTTCGTACCGAGATGTGTAACCAACACGTTCAGGTGACTTCGCTAACCCTGGAGGGCAGATAGGCTGCCCAGTCAAACCGTGTAATTGATTAACATGTACTAGAGTGAACATAGGATAGCTTGCCTGCCTTAAACGCTGACGAGTGTGTAATGTGTTGAATGAAGGTATGCAGCACTAGACTGATTCGAATGTTGTCTCTATTAACATTTTTTATTACTTCTGTTAAACATAACAAAGAGAGTGATATTTCCAAACAAAGAATGAAAGTCAAAGAGGCTGTCCCTAAAATAACAGCCTAGGCCAACCGATCTTCACATGGTGAGTGATATATGAGGAATTTAATGAAATTTATCAAGGCAGTAGAAGGTTTCTGAAACCTTGACTTTAAGAAGTGCATACTTAACATTTTTATCTCATTCCTACGCATGTCTTGTATGAGAGGAGGTATTGCAGTTGCTTGGTAGTTAGGGGTATAATAGGTTTCTAAGTTGCCATAACAAGAGTTGCCATGGTCCCATTATATGCGATTGACGTTTGATACATGAGGATGTAACCTGTTATGATAAATATGGTAACCCCGATCACTCTTCATGGTGTGTGCGTTACAAATTTCAATACCAAAAGTTTGCGTCCGCATGTGTTGAGATCAAAAGTCAACGTCAGCTGTCAAGGGGAAATTTGACACTAAAATGTAAAAGCTCCTTGAAACCGCTATGTTTGGAAAGGTCGAAAGTGATGAGTAAGGGACCTGTGGTCTAAGGTTGTGTCTACCAGCAAAATTTGAGGTCAGAGGTTTAAGTTCAAAGGTCCAATTAATGAATAACTTAATTCAGCTGTATTCCCTAATGCAAAATGTTTATTCTCTTAGAATCTTTAAATATATCAAAGGTATACATGATATTATACGTTTGTATGTGTTTTTTTTTCAAAGGTTTAGCACAGAAATCAAACGTCAAATTTTATACTGCAAAGGTTACGTCCGAAGATCCAAGTTATTACCCAATGGCAGTTGCGCCTACTCAAAAAATAATATTCCTGGCAAAAGATTAATCGTTGCCCTTATTGTATTTTATGCTGCAGTTTAATATGTTGCGTGTTTGTAACTGGTAGCACATGATGTCGATAATTGTAATACATCTCTGATTTTCCATGTAATGTTACCCTGTACTTTAAAATATGGAAACATGTATTTTGGTGAATGTTTCTATCTACCAACGACGTCCTTCTACATTCATTTGTACTGGTGTCACAGTTCAGTAGGTTATGTTCCCTTACTCATAATCCATATATGGGCAATATATGGAAATTTGTAGCTGGAAAATATCTGGACGAAATATGGAATCTACATATGGCCCTAACAAAACTGGGCAGCATAAAAACAGTGGCCAATTTAAAAATGTATATACATCAAATTTTACAAAGGACAGAGTTGGGGCATATGGCAAATACATATATGTTCAAACATAAAACAGAATCGTGTGTCACGATTTTTTGTAGATGGTAAGGGTCTGTATGATAGTGTGTGTGCCTTTTCAAATTAAAGACCTGCAAACAAGGAACCCAACCAAGGACCTACGCACAGAGGAAGACGTGCGCGGTTGGAATTTACCCATGGTGAGCCTAGAAGGATATAATCTAGTGATGTCCACATTAACTTATTGAACACATCTAACCATAATAACTGTTAAATCCGAATCACTGATATATCTAACTCAGCGCGTTTAGTTGGTGAAATGAAATTGTGGTACCATACCTAGAAAGCATGTAAAGCCAGAGAGGAATCATTGCATTGACGTCACAAAATAACGTACGCCTTCCCTGAGGGTAAACAAATGAACGTTATGTATTGACGAGGTACGAAGAATTGAGACTTGCCAAACACCACAGAAAAATAGTTGCAAGATCAGAAAAATGGGAACAAAGAGCAGCAAACTGCGGGCGATTGCTTAGGCACGAAGAAAACTAATTATATGCATTGCACCTTTAACCATAGTGCCAAACTTTACGTAGCAGAATTATGTGCTTGAAAGGCTTTCAAAGGTCTGAAAAGACACCAATTGTTCATAATTCATTTTCAAAACATCACAATTTTTTGTCTACAAGGTCAAGGACAGCCAAATATGTTGATAACTTAGAATGAAAACCACATTGCTCACTAAAGAAAACATCATTCTTACTCAAGAAAGCAAGAAAACCTTAAAGTACAAGACGCTCAATTACTTTGGAAAATGAAGGTAAAATGGAAATTAGCCGATTAATTGTTACGCAACTAGGAACAACCAGCTTTGAATCAAGGGATAACTTTTGCAATGTTCATATTATCTTAATTTTACCCCGAAGAAAGATGCAAATCAAAACATGCTCTCATACCAGCTTCTAAATCTTGATGATTCTTCAACAACATTTCTTGAAAATTGAGCAGAAAAGGAGAATTCGATAACAAGATTCTGAAGTTAAGATTAGTTTTATGGATTGGTGATGCAAGTTCATAACAATGTTTACTAAATAATTATTCAATAAGTTACAAATCTGTGATGGATCAGTTTCTTCAGTATAATGAATATAAAATTCTGATTATTTCTGATTGCGATTCTTATTGAAAGCGTTATTGATGGTAATTCAATTCGTTTTCAAGTAATCTTTATTTTTAATGTAGCTATGTTCAAAATACGTTTTCATGGCTGTACGAATAACTTCAATTGATTTGTTTTTCAGTTCTAGAGATAATCACTTTTAGGAAATTAGAATTAACCCAATTGGAAGAAATTTTGCATGGTTGAGAACATGGATATTTATGAGCACTAAGTGTCCACCTCTTTGAAGCCCTATGTTCTATTAAAACTATATGCGTGTAATCAAGCATAGGATAATAGTTTATGCCCGTAGAGAGAAACACAATGAATCTCCCACAGCGTTTTAGTGAACACAAGTCATGTCAGAACACACTTGGACACCCTTATTTGATAAACGATGACCATAACTTGCTGCTGTGTCGAGTCTGTAAAATATGCTTAGGACAGTTGGGTCTAGCAAAGTTGCTTATTTTCTCAAAATCTGCCAGGTGAACTATCATACATAACTCGGTTTTCTTTTGTTTTGTTTTTTTTTTGTTCTCTTAGCTACAAAAGTTTGAAATATGTTAGTATATATCATCTATATACCTTTCATAGAATCATTAAAAATTTCCACTCTACCCATGAAAATTTATCTCCACTAGGGTGAAAAGTCATTTTCTCCCGAAGACGGTTGTCTTCCCCCGTGTGGAAAAAAGTGCCTTGCGGGGACCAATTACGGCGACTTCATCGTAACTGTTTACGGCAACCTCGTCGTGACTTTTCACATGCAAATGAAATCTGCCGCCACTTCACGCGGCAACCGTGACTTCACGACAAAGAAATCTGCCGATATTTCATGGAAAGGGTCTTCCGAGACTTCACAGGAAATGACCTCAAGTGACTTCAAGGCAAATGCCTTCTCGCGACTTCACCGGAAGAGGTGATTGCTGCGACTTTATTTATTCCTAGCTATCCAATGTTAAGCTGTTTTTTTATTTTTTGGTTTGGATAAATATTCTGTTACATCTGTCGAACCTTTTTCAAAAGATGTCCAGATTCAATTCCAGAGCTACACAGTACTGTAGATGACTCTTAACTGCCAGCCATGTGGATGTTGTGGCAATAATGAGCAGACTTGGACAAACTTGTAGGTTTGTCTGGGCAGTTTATAAAACACATTTTTTAAAGCCTGCTTTTAAAACAAGTGAAAACTTTGCAAGTCCATAATACTTAGCATTTACATGTAATTGGTGTTCACAGTTAAGTCCCGAGTTAATAGGTCTAATCTGAAAGCTACATCTTTACAAAGCGCATGAGTTAAATTCATCTTAAACACTCACATTTAATAAGATACGTCATACTAAAATCAACACAATATAAGGGAGATTCGGCACATGGTGTCACCTATGCAGAAAGTAAGATGAATGACATACAACGTAGTCATGACATGCTCAGACCTGTTTTTAAACACTATAAATTTCCCACAATGGAGAACTGATTTGATATTTGTCAGGCAGAAAATCTTACTAAAGGGAAAATTAAAGTACATGTTCATACAAAAACAGAAGGAAAATCAAACCACATGCTAGCTAGAGCATTGTGCAAAACTGTCCCCCTATATAGTACAGTGTGAGTACTATGTGCAGACCACCTCCTCAAAATGTAGCATATCCAGGCAATCCAGTATTCCATTTCCTCTCTAAAATTAGAAAATTCACAGATTAAACCGTTCAGTTCTAAAAACTAAAGCTTACCATGTACAGTTGCTGACAGCTGGTGAAAAAAATGTTCAATTAATTCAAAGTGCTGGATGTATCACCCGTCCCTGCAATATATGCAGCTGCATAGACCAACTGTAAAGCTAGCTGCGCCTACTTGTGAAGACTGTCTGTATCAAACTGACATGCATGCACTAAGCTACTGCAGGAATTTCAAATCTGCCTCCCACTAGAGTATCAATTTATAAGAATGCAGAAGTAAAGTTGGGGGGAGGTCAGTTCTTAAATGGCGGGAACTTCTGGTGAAGTGTTCCTTACTATAGTCGCAGTCTTCTCGTGAACCAACATTTCTCTAATGTGAAGTGTTCGCTACCAGTCGCAATGAATGGGTCTTCTCGCAAACTAATTGTTTCCTTGGGGAAACTAAGCTTTAGGTTACCACGTAGGACCTCTTCCGATAAAGTAATATTCACTCTGTTGCGAAACTTTAGTTAAGTCACTGGAAAAGTTAAGTACTGAAAAGTGGCTGTGAATTCGCGTCGAAGTAATCCTTGTGGTAAAGGCCGAACTCTTTTTATAAGTAATATAATCTACCACTGCATTTTCTAAGTTAGTTCTGATGTATTTTCTATACAATTGATTTTCTTATCAATTGACTTCAATATTGAAGTTTATTCATAGGGCAGATGAAGTTTTGTTCGTCGATATTTCAATGGACAAAAATAGTAAAAAGATTGTTAAAAACGTAAGAAAAAACATCATTGTATGTGTCATTGAAATTACTCTGAGTAGTTATTCTCCAATGTATGGTAGCATTGTCATTTTCCATGCGTTGGTTGTAAAATCACTCAGTATATTTTCACAGTCGTAAACAATAGGTAATGTTGACGCACTGTGGAGAAAACTGACTAGCAAACAATTTCTTTCTCATGTTATTTCAAAACGTCCAGCGTTCAGATCTAATGAATACTTTGACGCGCACGTAATATTAGTGACCGAGTAATTCCAAACATATGATCAAATTGGCCATGCATTTGATAGACCTGACCGAGGATGCCCTGGTTTAGCATTCCGAGTGGTCTACACTTTTGGCGTTGTTGAGTCCATGTCATTATCTACTCGTTTTGAAGGTGTTAGCATTCTCCCATGTGCTGAGATTGCCCCCACATGAAAGCATGAAAACATAAATTCCGCATGAAATTTCTATTTGGAGTTTATCTAGTCTCAATGTCTTTGGTTTGGTAAATTAGGGTACATATAGGCCCCTTGGTCTCTCTTATGTACTTAGTATGCATGATCAATGCATGGCTAATATGTGTAAGTTCATACAATTATGCTTTAGTTTTAGTTGGTGTTGCTAATAAAAATATTTCAATTTGCACGAAAAGCATGGTTTCGCATCTTTCTCCTGCTTTGCTTTCGTAAAACAAGGTACATTTTCAAGTACACTTTGTATCAGTTAATTTACCTGTTAAAACACGTAATTTAACTGTTGTAACAGGCAGCTTACATGCTAAACTGATTTGGGATGAGGTAAATGTTAAATCCAGTGTAAATGTTGACAGGTTTTAACTGGGTCAAACTGTTAAGGAAGATTAATATGCAGCAGTTCTATCCACAATCTGATATCTCAATCAATGATGATATAGGCCTAAACAACTCAGCTCACTTTGAGAGTGCATGAAATGAAAGGCATCGAGTAGCCATGCAAAGCGATACGGATGAGAACTAGGTGGATTGCCCATTTGTTGGCTTTGTAGATGAGTCAGAATGTATTAGTGTCCCCAGGAGAGAAAATATGCTTTATTTCTGAACGATTATGAGAGGAAGAACATGATGAGAGTGTAGAAACGTAGGTAAAATATGATTTATCAACCTTGAACATTGCTATAGAACGAAATTAGTATTCAGTAATAATCTGGGTTGAGAAGCACCGATTTGCCTGGTGTTTCGATCAGCCACTTTTATAATTTCTTTGAAACATCACGAAGATAGTGAAATTTTCAAACGGAAAATGAACGTTAGAAGGGCTCTCCCTAAAACAAAAGAAGTGTATGGCTTAGCATCATTGGTTGGCTATGCGTAATGCAGTATGGTGAAAAATGTTTGGTTACAGATTTGAAATACGGTAAGTGGTATTAATTGTTAGTGACCCAATAGTTGTCACTTAGTTGTCAGATGGTAAGAATTTCTCGAACATTTACAATTAACATATGAGTTATACTCAACGGTGTGACAAATATCATGAATTTTTGATACCAACCCAAAAGGTCATTTTACATTTATCACTTCTTAAAGGAGTCAGGATATGTAAGAGACCATGGAAATGATCTATAATGTTTCTTGCTTAAGGATGACGAGAGGAAGAAGAAAAAGACATGATACATAAACCAATTACAACTGAGTTCAATGATCCCCATTTACATTTTCAGTTCGTAAATGAGTCAGAACATGTGAGTGTGCATGAAAATGAGATATGCGTTTTCTAAAGCTGACGAAGATAAGGACATGATGGATATAGAACGTTAAAAACACATATTTAATCAACGATACACATTATTATAGTGTGAACTGAACCTTTTGTACGAAATTAAATGGCAATAATTCAACAACAGTTTCGATTATCACATTTGATTACTTCTTTTGGAGGTACCCAAAAGGAGGTATTTTCAAACCTAAGGTGAACGTCACGGGGAATGTAGCTAAAACAAATAAAGCAAGTCAATCTTCGAATGGTAAACAATATGTTACGACAGTTTAATGAACTTTCATGTTACTCTCTTTATCATGAGAAAAAATGGTTGCTGAAGCCTTAGCTTTACTGTTAAAGTTTTTGAGGGAGTCAGAATTTTTCAGTGCCAGTGAGAAAAAGGTCGGTAATTGCGCATGCATGAAGATGACAAGGTAGTAAATATAATTTTGAGACTAAATAATGGTAATGAATTATTTTCAAATGTTAACATTGTTGTACTATGAAATGAGCACAAAAAAAAACCCAGTAAGACTTTGAATTTTAACAATAAGTTTTCCTGATGGTGTCTCGATCAGCTACTTTAACTTTTTTGAAGGTACCAAGCAAAGTAAAATATCCGAAGGGCCGATGAACGTCACAGATATTGTCACTAAAACGAGAAAAGACAATCAACCTTTACAAGGTAAGCAATATGTGACGGAGAGTTACTAAAGTCTTGTTTACTTTGTCTGCGAAGACATCAATGAAATGTTGCAAATGACTTATTCCTCTGAGAAGTATATTTAACGTTTATCGCTTCGTAAATGAATCAGAAATTGTAAGTGTCCTCGACAATAGTTCATGCCTTTTAGTTTATTGCTTTAAATGTGTCTGAGGAACATATTGTTGTTATAAAAAAAAATGTTAGCACATGATTCATGAAGTGTGAGCATTTATAAAAGTATGAAATCAATCTTCTATAACTAGGAGAATGTTAGTTAAAAAGCACTGAGTAGAGTGGGGTCTTTATCAAGAGTTTTGTTACTTCTTCTAAAGTTACCAAAGAAATTGAAATTTCTAAAAAGAAAAAGGAGGTCACAGAGACTGTACCTAAATATAGAAAAGCTGTCAAATCTTCACAAGGTAATTAAAAATATGACAAAAGTTGTTTTAAAAGTTATTTTTTATTGGCTACTTTCTTTATCAAGACATTAAAAGTATACTACGTTTTCTGTCAGGAGGGCATACTTAACGTTTACCATACAATTCTTAAAGAAGACAGAATATATCAGTGTCCATGAAAATAAAGCATACCGTTTATTGCTTAAGATGACGAGGGGAAAAACATAATGGGACATAGAAAAGTTTGTAAAGCATGATTCATAAACTGTGTACATGTTATCTAAAAAAATTGTTCTTATATAAGATTTTTAGGTTTAATAAAACACTGATTAAACTGTTGTTCCAATCAGCATGTCTTATTACTTCTTTTGGAAATACCAAACAAAGAGGTATTTTCAAACGGAAAATGGACATCACCAAGGCTGTCGCTAAAGCAAAAGAAGTTAGTTAATCTTCTAACAATAAACAACATATTACAACATACAATAGTTTATGAACAGTCTGAGAATAAAAGGATGCTAACATTTTAGATTTAAAGGAAGTAGAGAAAGTAGTAAAGTTTGTTAGTATGTGCTTGTTAGTTCTTTAAGATACATACATACATACATACATACATACATACATACATACAAACAAACATACATACATACATACATAGATACATACATACATACACACATACATACATACATACTCGCACACTGACACACATTCACTCATTAACAGCCTCGAGAGTTGCACATATAGATCATTAATCAATGACGGCATATTCTATTTTATCAGAATTGATGGACATTCCTCACGTACAATAAATTGTAGTGGGTCTGTTCCAGATAGACCGCTATAGTACTTCATATTCTATGAAGACATTATGTCAATTTAGGTAGATTTCATTTATCTTTACAATTTCATCGGAGACAAACTTCGCTTATATTCACTGGCTCTTTTGGGCAACATCAGTCTCGTAAATTATACTATCGGTGAGTAGCATTGGCCTATACCCTTTTACAAAAAATAATCTTCCTGAAGTCATTCTGTGAAAGAATGCCTATTCTCAAGTGCATCTACAACAGTGCCATATTCTTTTCCAAATTTCTC
The DNA here is from genome assembly GCA_021234535.1 of Stichopus chloronotus. Taxonomy (NCBI): domain Eukaryota; kingdom Metazoa; phylum Echinodermata; class Holothuroidea; order Aspidochirotida; family Stichopodidae; genus Stichopus; species Stichopus chloronotus. Next base: position 5,793,177 of record CM037834.1, read on the forward strand.
TTGTATAGATACAACTTTTGAAATCCATATTTCAACTGAATATTGTAAGCATGCGCATCAGGTGTAATGTAGTTGCAAGCTTCTCAGCATTTATCAAGTCTTGCAACTATATTCTTCTCCCATATTTTCCGCAGTCGTAGAACAGCTATTGTCTTTCTCATACACGATATGCAAACCGTTTGTAGACGTGATAGTGCTATGCATATCAATGAGACACACAAGGTGATTTTTGAAAGACGGTAGTTCAATTCTCCGACAAAAACAACATTTCATTTGGATAAAATGGTTAAAAACAATGAAGAATGTTTTCATCACAATGCTGACGAAAACAAAGATGTGAAACTGTTAATTTCGAGGGCTTTGCAATTGACCTAAAAAACGGTTTTTGTTGCCCTGTTTAGTTCACGTGTTTTCATAGCAGAAGCCAATGAAAAACATTTGCATGTAGAAGATAATTTTGTTATCTCTCTGTTGATATCACTTTGGGGGTCAATGAGTTACGTCTACGGCAAGCTTCCATCGGGTCCATTTCCAGGGTTCAGCTAGTCATGGACTAGTTCACAGTCAATGTAGCTAACACGCATTATGTACTAACGTAACTACTGCTTAGGGCTAATTGCTTACTAAAATGCAGGGTCTCGAAAGGGAGCCTCTCAAATTAAGAGCAATCAAATCATGATTTGTATCAACTCATAGAAGTGAAATATTGAGTGCCTAACGATCGTTTATCTGTAGTTGCGTATCCTAACGATAGTGATATAGCATGGTTGCACCCAGAATGACGAACCATAGGATTTGGTCGGTGATTATAAAGTGGTTAAAAATCAAAAACACTCATTTAGATGGAGTTTTAAGCAGCACCTCACAAATGAAATGATATGAAAAGAGTGTCTATGCTGTTCCCTTCTGATTTTAAAATAGCGCACAACGTGAACCCAAGCTATCTGTTGTTAAAAGTATTTTTATGCACCTTAATTGACAAATTGTGACTTTTGTGGAGTCACAAGCAAAGTAAAATGGCAGAGTACCATTAGTCTTGAGGTACGTATATCATGAAAACTTTTGTCTAGCAGTTGGATCATCATTTTGGAGAGATGGTGGTATTTTGAAGAGTATTAGCTGTTGTTTTTGAAGTGACATTTCAAATTACGATACGAAGCCTAGCCTATAGGCAAGGCTGGAAAAACATTACCAAAGAACCAGAGGTGTAACAGGCCACATCAGCAACATACGTTGTTTATGGAATTAAGTCATTCAGCTTTCAATAAAATAGTGTAGGTTGTCTGAAGTAATGCAATTTCAACGATAGCTAGGGAGGCGTCATTCTAGGGGATGTGTAATTCTAGGTGTATTTGCTATATTGGTTTTTCTATCCTAGGATTAAGTTCCATGCCATTGAACAACTTACCTGAATAGGCTACGTGCAAATAGGCCTACATGTTAGAGGTTTGGGGATACTGGCCATAACATTGAATTTTAAGGGTACATTGATGCATGTGTGTCGGTTATGTTAAACTATTGATGTACAATAGGTTATGTGGACTAATTTAGGTTCCTTAATTTGCCAGTTACATGTACGTTCAGTTGTCTGGAAATTAGAATACTTTGGGTATTGACCAATCTTGCCGCCAACACTAGCAATGCACATAATTCTCTGTCAAAGATGCTCCCATTGGGCATACATAGCTAGAGGCTATACTATGCTCAGATGTATCAGTGCCATTAATAATAGTTGCAATGCCTTTACTACACTGAAATATTACATCAAACTTTTGACAGATGCCTAATTTACCATCCGGGGCTAACCAATACGTCAAACTTCCATTAAAGATGTTTTGATGATTGCTAACATGTAGCCTAGCTTCCATAATTCTGTTCAGAATCAGATCGAGGTAACTGCCATTGGAAAGATTCACTGGGGTTATCATGGTAGCAGTATCATTGTCAATTGCACGTGTGAGTAAAATTACTGAGAGCCTTGAGACAAATGCTCTAAAGATGAGAGAAGCCATTAGCATAGATGTCTACAATATCCACTTTCATCATTTCATGGCAACGCAAACAAAACAGGCCTGCATAGACGTTGGTCTGATGGAGTCATTAAAAAAAACAGACAAAAGAGTGAAAAGAGAAATAGTGGAGGTGCTCTCATTTGATTTGCTGTGTGTATACTTCCCTTCAATTTCTTATAAAACAATAATAAACAATAACAAATAATGTGTCCAACAAGTTTATTAGCTAACATCAAGTATGTTGACAGTGAACAATGGACCGAGCCTTAACACTCTATGGAAATCCATACTCAATTTAAACACTGTAAGAATACAAGATTTGACTTTCTGTGTAAAAACCTGACATTTTGTTTCAAATATCACACCAATTTTCCTGATATTCAATTGTTGTCACCCTGACACCGCGATGAGGTCATCTTGCGGGACTTAGGTCAGAGACTGTTTTCTCTTTAAAGAGGTATACTGAAATTTATTGAAATCCCACAACTTCGGCTTAGACCCACTAGCTCTACTGTAACCCACTAATGTTTCCTAAACTCAGCATAGGACATAGGTCTAGCCCAAACTGTATATAGTAGGCCTAGCCTGGTAACAATGTTCTGAGGCACAACCATAGTTTATGTGTTACGAAAAGCGCCCAGAGCTGTTAATTTATTTTCACTCAAGATGTTCATTTCGTTACTGCCAAAATTGCTGCAGACAGTTGAACTAAATTTCATGGTTAATTAGCAAGAAGTTATGGAGATATTTAACACCTTACCCCTGTCATGCAATAATCGCCTACAAATATTGTTTGCTTGCACTTTCAGTTGTCACAATGTCTGACCGTACTCCTGTTGCTGCTGATTGGTGGAAAGTAGTTCCATGTCACTTCATTTGGAAACTTGAAGAAAGTACTGAAGTCGACTTTAGGGGAATTGTGAATAACCTCGACAGTAAGTTGGAAACAAGGAATGAAGAAGAATGGAGAGAGTCAGCCTGTGAGATGTTGCTCTTCCGAGGTTACATTGAGGTCTCCAACTTTGACGGTGTACAACGTAATCCTCAGAAGGGAGAAGAATTTTTTTCAGAAGCAGAAAAGGAAGCCATGAGAGTGACGGATGACGATGAACGTCAGGCATACATCACCGTCGTAACTACAAATCGACTCTGGTTGCTTGAATCTACTCAAGAAGGGAACCCTGATGAAGGAGAGCGATCAAAGCTGATCACTGCACTGGAAAACAGCTGGAGGAGAAATCGAGATGAGCGTTCCCAGAAACGATTTGACGCATTCATCGACGCCATTGCTGCTTTTGCATTAGCACGGCTGGGACCAAATAAGTACAAAGAAGCTGAACGAAGATATCAACGAGCGTTAAGGACCATCGAGACTAAGTCTTGGTGGTATCAGTCTCTTGGTTCAGTGATTGGTCGTCAAGGCAGATGGAAAACGGAAAGCTACGATGATGATTATGACGGCATCGATGATGAGATAAAGTGTTACGAGAAAGCGATCGAATTCGATAACCAAAATAGCTCTGCAAAATGTGACCTGGCATTAGCACTGTTGAGGTTTCCACAGAGAAAAGACGAGGCACGAGATCTTATAGGACGGATAGAAGGAAATTCATGTGAAGTTATTCTAAAGAAAGGCCGTTTCTATCGACGAGATGGCGACAGGCAACGTGCACTTGAAGTCCTTCTAGAAGGACTAAACAGGATTGAATATGTCCGTTCCGAACTGTACTATCTGATGTCGTGTTTGTACGAAGATTTTGCAAACCAGGCTAAAAAAAGGGGAAACTGGGGCGAGAAGATAAAATGTAACAGAGAGACAACGAAATATGTAGATAAATGCCTCGAAAAACAACCGACCCATTTCAATGCTATGAGACTAAAAGGAATTGCTTTGAGTAGAGAAGGTCGTAAAATGGAAGGAGAGGAAATGCTTCGTCGGGTAATCGAAATGTACCGACACTCCCCACGTTGCTTGATCGAAGCACAGAATTCACTCGCAAAGACTTTGTTCATTCACAACGATAACAAATGTAATGGAGCTGCTGCCAAAGCATATGAAGACGTGGTGGACACAGGAATCCTCATTTTGAAGAACATGGATATGTATCGAAATAAACAAGTCAGTTATTTTGTCACCTCGGCTCAAGAAATTTTAGAGAGCTACTACAGTGGCTTGGAAAATGGCTATATAAAAATTCAAACTTTGCGAAACAAATTGTCAGAAATTTGAAACGTGAATGAAATAACACGAGTCTTCAATCAAAGAATAGTTTTCTTTGAAGCAAAGAAAACGAACAAAATATATATCTTTCTTATCAGAAACTATAAGACCAATCTATGACAAACGTACCTCCGATTCTCTCGGTTATCGTCTTGTATGCATGTATTTAAATAAGCTATGTCATCTACTCAGAAGGAAGAGAACGACTTTGCAGAAAATTTCAGGTTTGTTCTTGTTAAATCTCGAGAGTTATCTCATCTTTTCTAATTATGTCTCTAGATAGGTCCTTTTTAAATAGTTTACGATACTATTTGGGTTTATTTTCAGACAATACTGAAACAAGAGCCACATGAAAAATGAAGAATTCGTCTGAGTCTCAGAAATTTGAAGTGGTTCATAAACTTTGACCGTTTGACCCCATCCTGATAAAGTAATTACATGCGTATTTGAAGAAACAATAAGTTCTTATTTTTTATAATTTAAAACGATACTTAAAGTTAAAAAAAAAACGTTGAAAAGTTCAAGGAGAAGTAGTGAACATTTTTTGTAGCTTTCTGTGTGATGTTAAATTTAACCGATCAAAATGATGTCATTACTCATATAACCTAGAATATGAAGACTTACGAATACATTATTAGCAAAGAAATCTTTCATCAGATAGCGTTTTTTAGGACAAGGAGAGGCAACTAGATTAAGACAAAAAGGAAATCTATTTGTCAGTTTACAAAATACATCACAAGCCAGGCGCTATGACAACATTGCCTGGAATTGTGGGGTAATTCTGACCACTGACATTTTTCATCATTATAAACAACTGTATTATTTTGAAACTTTAAATGTTGCAATAGACCAAGAAATTTCGTCCCAATATTAGACATCAACTTTAAAGGAAGCCTTACGTAAAGTATACATATCACTGAGCTTAATTCAATCAAGGTAGTTTGGCATTAGTGAAGTTCATGTAACCTCTGCTATACCTTTTTGCTACGTCGAGTGAAACTCTTTTAATTGATGTTCTGCGTATTGGCCTTTGATCAACATGTGTATGATGATAGCCAAACTTCATTTCTATCCTCAAAACTATGTGAAAACATTTAGCCGCACGCAAAACACTGCAAGAACTATGAACACACAGTGCAGTCTATCCTGTGCGGTAAGAATAATCAGGGAGCAGTGTATGGCTGTGTTAAATTACGCCACGAACTGACGACAGGTAACTAACTCTGACATGCCGACTTTCAGGGCAAAATACCATTTTTGTATGTTTTTAAGGCGTTATCTAGAAGACTACTGAACGCCGTGTAGACCCAGGTCTAAACCTCAGAGGGACCCTCATGAAGTAGAAAGTCCTGCAAGATCCATGGGGTGTAAATTGTTACCGATTTCTCAGTTTGATAGCTCAATTATATGAAAGGCATTGACGTAAAGTTGTGCATTGTTGTCACAGGCTACAAGTAAAATGAAAAAATAATGCCATCAAAATACCGGAAATACCATCAAAAGAAACATATCATAGATAACTTATTTCTTATTAACTTATTTTTGGAAATGTAACTTACCACTTTAAACATATTATCGTATAAATGTAACTTAATTTTAAGAATCCAGCAGTAAAACATAAGCTATTTGAAAATACACTCGATTCTTTTGATGAAATAATGTCCACGCTATAGGGTCGACTTTCCATTTTTTCTCCCCTTGTATTTTCTGTGCGTTTCTTGGGTTTGCGAAGCTGATTGGTTGTTAAATTAACATTTCATTGTGACGTCAGTCTCTTCCTGACAACTCTCTACAAACGTCAGTAGTCTGCGGTAACTTTTTTGTTTGTTACATGTACTCGTGCACGTTGAATGATACTGTTATGACAGCAAAGAAGTATCAATACAGGAAAAGATAAAAAAAAAAGTAATTTGAAATTAGTGAATTTTCAGAGGTATCTAGGAATAACTGATGTTACATGAGATACCAATAAGAGCACCAATCAGCAAACCGAAGGTCTAAAGTGAGATCAGTATCTCGAAGCGTGATTTTTCCTTCCCAATGGAAAGCCGACAGTGATGAACATGTGAACGTGTGAAATTTGCTCTCCAAATTAGTAAAAATGAGTATACATAGGCCACATTGCTTTTCCTGGGAGCCCTAATGAAAGGCAGATTGACACCCTCTTCCCTTATACCCGCCAGCATCACTCATCCAACAGTCATCGTCCTCCCCTCCACCACCACCACCACCACCACCACTTTGGAGAAAACCTGGATCCGCCTCTGTTATCTCTTCCTTCAATCACTGAAAATGTAATAATTGTATTATTTTTATGAACAGGAATTACCTATAGTAATCAGTGTCTGGACACAGATTTTCAGTGATTGATTCTAGTTATTTATGACCTTATCATTATTGCTTCAATTGTGTGTCATATATGTTCAGAATATCTTAGTTTGGCCATTTATCATCTCCATATGACTAACTCTCAACAGGTGTAACAACATACCATGAAATTCATTAACCGGCTCAATGAACCACTTTAATATGTAAACATTTCAATGTCACATATGCCATTGATACATAATATGGAGTTGTATTTTGACATTCTCTTCACTGACTCAAACTGGGTGGGCACGTAACTTATAATCTCAATCTCAACCAGAAACAGCATTTAGAATGTTCACGTGTAGCGTACTGGGGGAATAATTTGACTCGATCCACCTTTCGTGTGAACCTTTTCAATGTACGGTACCTTAGGAAATGTTTGGAAAAAACGTAGCCATTCACTAAATTATTATGTCGAACTTCATATAGGCCTATGCAAGTCGGGGCCATTCATGACTGTTATACTGGAAGGTCGTTCTTTCCCTAAACAGCCCAGACATGCAAACACAGACATGCCTAGTAGTTTTCTAGCTTAAACTTGGCACTTTGTAAGAACTCAAGAATTATTTTATACCTTATTAATTTGATTAACCCAGTGCATTGTTAACATTAGTCTATGTTGACGAAGAATTATGAAAAACAAGTGAGCAGCGTATCAACTGTCCTTACCCAAGTACAGTAGTATGTATTGTAGGAAGGGGTATATGTGAAGGTCAACTTCGGTTTTCCTCGTCTCTCACACACATCAGTAACTTCTTACTAGATGTTCTTCACTTTAACCCCATCAGCACCCCACCCCACGGTGCCACCTCCACAAGGTTTGACTTTATCTCGTATCTACACAAAATCACTGACAACACAGTGCTTTAATCGCTTTCATTTTGGTTCATGCACGCACATATATATTACGTACACATAAGATTATACCTTACCCTTTTTTCTTGTTGGTTCATGGCCCGTGTTGATTGATTTGTTGATCAATAGCGGCAAATCGTAGATTAGTTACTCAGTTACAAATAAGTCTCGAATACTAGTACGTGCACTAAATGATCATGATACCTGCCTGTGTTAGTTCACATAATTTCAAGACGTAACCTGAGTACCAAAATATTCATTTTGACTTTAGATTTTGAATAGGAGGGAACTTTGGAGTGAGATGGTCCTGTAAACTTATTATAATGAAGATCCAAAATGTCGAATTAAGTGTAAATGGGTATCTCGACAATTTGAAAAATTTTGTCGAAATAGCCAGTTATTCTAAAACGATAATTTTACATCACTCATGTCGCGAAGACGAAAAAGTTGCTCGGGCGAACGAGAAAGAATAGATACTGTAATCCAGGTTATAAAATGCACATTTTCTTATTTTTAAAAATATATCAGGAGTGCTTCTGGAAATTTAAAATGTTATTACGATTCTGCACATTGTTAAGCATCACAAACAAGTAGTTCACAGTACAATAATGTGCCCGATAAATTAAACTCGTTTGCAAAAATGCAATGAAGATCATTTTTGTAGTTTAGTAACACCAGCCTTTCTTTTATAATTATGCCTTACTAAACTTTGTTATAACCAATATAGAATGTAAAGATTTACCGAAATCACTGAGGTACTTAAAAAACAACCCTGTAGATTCCAGATGAGTGTTAAGTAACGCGAGAAAGCTACTAAAAGCTTGAAGGATGTGCATAATCTCTTGTACAATGGACAGAACACAACGCTGAGAAATAAATAGATGTTTCTCACAAACTGGAGAACAAAGACATGAAACATAAAGGGAGAGTCATGGCAATATCAATGCACGTAAACTTTAACTACATAGCATACAGAATGTACAACTTTCAAACTTAGTAGAAGGGAGAATTTCTTATATCATATTTAGAAGAACAAATCCATTTCTATATCCCTAAATATCTTACCCGCCGTCGGCTAATTATGAGTCTACACGAGATGGTGTGCTAACAATTCTATCTAGTGTTTGAACAGTAACCACGAGTTACGAAGGCAAACAATTCTAAAAAGTGATTAATACAGCAACACGTTGCAATGGTTTAATACTGTGAGTTTTATGAAAGGTTTGTAAGCATCTATAAAACAATTGCACAGTGCATGCAGCCATGATCCACCGTAAAATCGCATACCTGGTTATTTTTTTTTCAGGGAACCAGCACTTCGGACTAATTAGCACGAAGTACTATTAATGCATGTTGCAAAAGACAAACCTTCTCTCTTTGCATGTACATTTTGTCCATTTGACAAATATAAAACAATGACCTACAATCGTTTTAATGAAACAAAATGTTCAAAATAATTACACGCACTTGATATTAAGATTATCATCAATTATAGTCCCTCAGTGCCTAATTAGACATTGCTCCCGACCTAGTTCTTGTTACCGCGCTAGCCCCTTAGTTAAATAACATTATCGCATTTCATAAGAGATGTTCAAACTTAACATTTGGAAATTTCCGACAACTACCAAACCATTGCGCAATTTTTGTTCAGGATTTGCGACATGTACTTGCAGATTCTATAAAGACATCATTTGAATGCGCAGGAGCTCATTTTAATGGTGCAAGTTCATCGGCGGCAAAAGTTCATTTACATCCACAAGCACTCACGGTGACAACAATCGTAACGTTAAAGCAACTCCAGGGTCAATTAAAACTAAAGGTAAGTACAGCATACCTCTTTCCAACTCACGTTGACGTTCACTGTTGACGTCATATTGTGGTGGAGTCTGTATTTTCCAGGTACAATCTGTACCTTTAAGGGTCGTCATTAATATGAATTAGGATCTCGTTCAACAGGCTCATATTTTAAATGAATGCTGTGCGTATACCTGCAGGTTTAATCTGGTTACTCCTCTGCCTGTGGTCGTCAAGGATTCGTCTGTTGCGATTGTCAAAGTGACATAAGGAAATTATTGAATTTGGCAAAAATTTATCTCTCATTTCATTGGTTTCTTTTAGTACTGCGATGTATAGCTATCAGTCATATTTAACGAGAATCAATAGTTTCTCTTTTTTTTTCACGTAGTTGAGATGTATAATATATTCGACCGAAAATATCAGTCTCCTAAACTAGGCAAGATCAGGGACGTAGCCTGGATTTTTTATTTATTTCGTTTTCTGTAAGGGGCAAAATCAACTCATCGCCCCTATATTTTACCGCCAACCCGGGGAACGGGTGTGAGGAGAGGGGTGTTGAGACTTAAGTCAGGATTTCAAACCAGCCAGTCTACAGATAGGCCTATAGGAGACATGTCCCTTGTATAAAAGGTTAATGTTTGTCCTTCTTAGTTACCCAATCATGGTGCAAATTGACCTTCTTTTACAACCTGCACCCATGAACCTAAAATAAAGGTTACAAAGTATTGGAGTTGCCTGAGTGCCGTCAACAACTATTAAGCGGAGCGCCACATCGGCTTAAGCGGAGCGAAACAAGAGAATTTTTGACTTTTCAAACCCTCCAGATGGCCGGAACAGCCCGATTGTTCCAAGCTACAGTAACCCAAACCTTGAAATACGGATCTCATGCCTGCCAATTTCCCCAATTAGACCTAATGAGATAAATCAATGTATGAAAAATGGTAATACATATCAGATTTGTTGAGATGATACAAGAATCATAATGACTTATTCATCCTCTTTCACTTATTCTTGGAAAAGTTGGCAAAAGTAGGGGAGAGGCCGTTGCTGAAACATACTTTTAGGATCCATGTTTTTCATTGTTTAAAATGACCCATTTTAAACTTGTAAACAAAACTGAAACTTGGGATAGGCGGTTGAACATTATCTAATGCAATGAACCAAATCATGGGCAGAACCCGGTTTTGGAGAAACGCACTGGCAAAACATGACATTGTTGGCATGCACTCGTGTTGAAACATTACGAACTTTTTTTAAAAAAATAAAAATGACCTACTTTTAAGTAGTATAATCATGAAATTCTTTTAGTAGTAGAATTGACGTACTTTTAAATAGTAATATGACAGAATATTCGTATTGGTAATAGCCTTTGTTGACATCGACAACCAATACTTTTTGACGATTTGTTTATTTTCTTTTAGGTCAGCACTGGGATTGGAAAAGTAGAGAAAAATTGTTTTAGATTTCATGACATCATTAATATCCAACGGTTGATTGACAATGCGTCATTTGTGAATTAAATATGCCGACCGTTCTGCCGAGGATACCATCCCCTGTAGCTGCATACGCTTACACTGTTTCGTCTTAGTTTTCAATGTCATAAAAATATTACACTTTTGAAGCCATCCATTGCCCCCCCCCTCCCCTCAGTTTAGGCCTATCAGTCGTCCCCAACTCCGTCAACTTATCGTCCCTCCCTCCTCTTTTTTTTCTTTTGCTTCCTTTTTTCAACACCATCCAACACGTCGTAAAAAATTCCGTGGGGGCACTTTGCCTCCTGTCCCACCTCCCCCCCCCCACCCCCCGCTCGCTAGCTGGGCAAGTAACCAAAATTCGTGATTAAATTTGAAATTTTGGTAGAAAACTACATATGACTTTCAATGCTTTACTGTATAGTTACTGGAGACCGGTAGGTGTTTATGCAAGGATATTTTAACACATACATTTTCATCCGTTTCTCTCTTTCTCTCTTGCGTTTAAAAATACACACAAAACTTCTTTCAACTTCTTTCACTGTTTCTCGTCATGGTTTTGGTATAAAAACTTGTACATCATATTGAAAGTAGGCCTCTATTTTTTTTATTCAATTCCTTCAGATGGAAGACACCCTCCCACAATGCATGAATCTACTGCCTCCCCCCCCCCCCAAA